>LTAE01003310.1:0-38017 GCA_001647135.1 Pontederia paniculata
TCTCCTTGTCCTCGAGCAAGAAAGGAGAAGCTTGTAAGGGAGTCTTCTCCCTTGAAGAAGGAGTTAGTGATCTCCGGAGATCTCGGGTGCAAGAAGACCGGAGCGGGGACGTAGGTTAGGAGTTCAGCCGAACCTCGTCAACAAACCTTGTGTTTGCATGTTTGTTTGTTTTTCTCTGATCTCTCTCTCTCTATCTACTTGCCTTTGAAGTTATATGCTTCCGCTAAATATAATTCAACTAATCTAGCATAACAAAAGTAGTAAAAATTTTTATACACCAATTCACTCCCGTTGTTGGTGCCATCTAGATCCTACACACAACAACATTCTAGACACATCTAAACAAACTTATATACCAGCAGACCAATCTATGCAAAGTTATGTCATCCTAAACATAATAATGCATCTTTGAACAAGGAAAATGACCTACTACTCTGATACCATAACTTTCACGATCCTGATTTAAATCTTCGTTTAACTCGTAAATCATGGTGTATTACGGGCAATCATGTAAGATTGCAGAAAACATGCTATAGTTTTGTTAATAATAGTAGAAATGGTCAAACCATGCAAACTTTTAATTGATCATGTAGAGTCGGTACAAATAACTTAAATTTTATAATATACAAGTCAAGTTTCACATATTACAACCAATTCTTTTCATTTATATTACACATCCAAAATAGATATCAGAGCCCTTCCAAAAGAAACATAGGAGACATAAGTCTCATATATACCTCTTGTCCAAAAGTGCTTCAAATGCTGGCAGAAGGTCACCAAGCATGGCTACAAAATTAATCTATTGATCTGATAAATAATGAAAAGAACAATACGAGCAATTAGTAAGTTTTTCACTCATAACCCATATGTTATCACATGTTCAATTTGGATCAAATAATATTTAACATATTATAACATGATAAATAACATATATATAAGTATCGTATCATATGGATAATATTTATCACAAAATTACAACAACATTATGATGTTGTGCTTGCAACATGGAGGAACAAACAAATCATGGATGGATATACATATCATATCACCTAATGGTAAGAGATACATCCTTTTTAAGATATCATCTCAATAGGGTAGCAGTTGTTAGATTCTAAAAGTGAACATAGAGATTCAAGTGGTGGCTCAAGATGGATATGGACAATAAGTAGGTGGTAATAGGTAAAAAATTAACATATATCCACTTATAATATCGACTTAAGATTGGTAGGAAAAATATTACCACTATACCCTTATTAATGTTCCTATTTATTTTATTTATTCACTAAGACATTACATGTAAAAAAAATTTGAATTAAAATCAAATATTTACAAACTTAAATTCCAAAGAATTCAAAATTTGTATTTCTGCTACGAGAACAAAAATGATAGCTTTATAGGTTTTTTTTTTCATTTTTACCATCATTTAACTAATTAATCCTTACCCTAAAATTTATTAAAAATCACATTTCTCGTACTTTAGTGTAGAGGATTCTTTTAAACTTTATTTTTTTTCAACTACTAATATTTTCAAATTTAATATTTTAATGTCGTTGACTAATTTTTAGTATTTTTTGCACTCCAACAATTGAAGTTGAAGCATCTACTATAACATATATGTCATAATTCATATCAATCATATAATAAATAATACTAATGTGGTCCTATATAGATTAGGTGGCGTATATTGCAGCAACTCTGCTCCTAAATGATGTTGTATCAAATGCTGGCAGATTATTTGTCCAAAGAACAGGCACTGCACAAACTCTTGTCATAGAGAATAGGAGAGATCAAAGCAGAGATCCTAAATGTAATGGTGATAAATCACAATCTAAAGGAAAATTTTCATGTTTCACTATGGTAAGGATGGTCATATAAAAAAATTGTGGTGAATGGAAGAAGTAATAATGAAAGAAACAAAAAGATGAAGATAGCTAGAGTACTACTATAGTGACATCACTTGTACTTATTTCATATGAAAATGAAGCATGCAATTTTAAGATTTTTTTATTTATTGGGTAGTTGATTCAGGTGCTTCGCTCAATTCCTTCAAAAGAATGTTTTGGCGCATACAAGACTAATGATTTTGGAACAATGAAGATGGACTATAGGGCTCATCTAAAATTGCAAGAATTGGTATATGTATATGAACATATATTGATTGTGACTTGATTCTTAATGATGTGAGACACACACCTGATTTGTGTCTCAACCTAATTTTTTCTCAACTTTTTAGTCAAGAAGGTTATTATAGTCATATGACGACAAAAAGTGAAAATTGATTACAGGATTCATGGTTGTTGCTAAAGAAAGTTACTAGTTATCTTCTACAAAACTCAAGTGAGCTTAATTGGACAATCAATTAACACAATAGAGGAAGATGCTTCATTAGATTTGTAGCATTTAAGATTATGATTTATGAGTGAGAAAAGATTGCAGGTAATGATGACAAATTTTGACATTACTTTTGATGAAAGGAAAAACTTTGAATATTTGTGATAAATGTCTATTTGGTAAACAATGATGTCGAGTTCCAAGAGAGAAGAAAATATATTATATTTGAAACATACTATCGGTCAGTTACCAAGCGAAGCACTCGGTCCAGTTCTAAGGCTAGGTCCAGCCCCAACACTATCTCCGATTCCAACACTTCAGGCGTCAAGCTCAGGGAAAGCAGATTAGTTCGGTTTACTCGGCGATTGCAAAGCAGAAGTCGTAAGATGCTTTCATCACATGGAATTAGGGCTACTCGCATTAGAACTAACTACTCTTGCGGCGCTAACAAAGACTTCATTTTTCTTTTCCTAAAGACATTCCAGTTTCGCCTTGTCCGACGCTGGTGCAAATCGAGATCAAGAACAACGTTCGGTCGGCTCATAAAGAGATTGGATCGGAAAATCGACCTTATTCCCGCCCCGGATAATGCTTCCTAAGTGAATAAACCTTCCCCAGCCATCTGAATTTGAATCAGGCGACCTCAATTGCAATTGAAGAATCTGTTGAATAAGCAGAGAAATTCGCTTTCTCAGATTCCATGAAGAATTCATCCATTTATTAAGGCGTCATCGTCATTTGAAGCATCCAATGGAGAATGAAAAATCAGCGGAAAGCTGTTTTTAGGCCATTTTGTGATTTGGAGACTTCGATTGAGATATCCCCCGCTGGTATGGTACCTTTTCTAGTGACTCCTCGACTGCTTCATCGGACGGGCAAAGATCGAAGGGTTCAGCGACAACTTTTGAATAAATACCGTTCGCCGGCGGCTGGCTTTCAATAGAAACAACAGAACTAGAATCGTTGGTTGGCTTCCCACGCTTGCTTCCACTAACAGATGTTCTAGCTCAAATTGTGAGGCCTCAAGTACTTGCCTGAGAAAAGAGTCTTATGTGTATTGGATCTGCTCTTCTATTAGCATGAACCCATAAATTAGATTGTCTTCCTCTTCCTTATTCTTATGGAATAGAAGGCCCCACCCTTACCTTTCTTAAGATTAGCAAACCCTCTCGAATAAGTTCTACGAGAAAAGCTTTCAAGGTAGATCCGGGGATAAATCTTTCACTCATTGAGAAGTGAAAACTTGTGACTATATTGTCCTGAAGACGGATCTGACGTGAAGAAGTGGCATTTAGAAGTGTAGCTGACTTTACATTTAGGTTTCGGCATAACAAATCTTGCATTGTCTTTTCGCCCTTAGGCTCACATCGTGCCGTTGGTAATGATTCTACTATGGTGCCACAAATTCGCAAGCTAATCCTAAGTAATTGTTGTTGTTCATTGGATTCCGGAAGAATGACTTCGTTAGGATTGGAGAATTGTTGTAATTCTTCCTGAATAGACTCGATTCTCCCGTCGAGAGTGACTTTGAAAGTATTACCTAAACTCTTCCGACTAAATATGACAAAGCCTATAAAACAACGAGCTACTATCATTTCTTCATTATAGATTGAGATCTTCTTCAAACTTAATGCACAAATAGATAGAAATAGCAGCAAATAGCATATTTCTATCCTGCATATCAGTTGAACTCAATCTCATCTGGAAAGGTTATCTGTATCTATCTTTCGCAACAGAATGAGAAGTTGTGTAGGACACCCGACGACCAAGTCCAAAAAGAAAAAGAAAAGAAAGAAGAGAATGAAAGGATAAGAGCACTTTGTATTTTGTCACTCTCATGTAGTTAGGTTTAACATTGAATGCAATTTATAGATTCGACAGCAATAGTCCCTCGGACTCGAAAAGTAATAACAAAAATGGCTGATCCAATAGTGGATTTCGCAGCTGCCACTATTGGAACTAATGAAGCAAATGATTGACCCATCATATAATCCAAAGAAACGGAAAAAACCAAAAAGTTCGAATTGACAGCTAATAACATTGATTCAATTGGCATTGACATAATAAGAATATTTCGTCTATTAAGGAGGATTTCTCGAATACCTAAAATAGATATGAGCATAGAAAATATGAAATATTTGATAAGATCCATTTCAGAAACGTGGAATTAAGATAAATTCAAATTATGTGAGGCTTAGAAAGAAGTCCTGCATCATAGAGTCCAGGGAGAGCCAGCCTTTGTTGAAGGGGCCCGCCTCACTACTCCCCGAGGCCAAGGACGGGGTCGAACCATCATTCCAGGATTTGCAGTATGATACATTTCCATTATGTTACCTAGCCAAACCCCCCACCTCATGTGCCAGAGACAAATGGTCGTTCTTCCTTCCCCGCTCCCTCTTTTTCTACATATGTGGTGGCAGGCTTCGCGCTCTATATGAGTTGCGACGGGTTCCTAGAGAAGAGGGGAAAACTTCTTTCTCCCTTTCCTTGCTCAATCTTCCTTTTCAGATTGAAAGTTGCCCACTACTGGTACAAAGGCTAGAAAGAAGGTGGCTTCTTCTCTATTTATATGTATGCTCAGGCGAAGAACATCTAGAAGCTAGCTCTTGTTTTGCTTGCAACCATGCCGAATTTCACTTACCAAAGTCTAGTGGTCTTACTTTAAGTCAGTAAGCTAACAGTTTCGTTCCATGTTACATGACTTTTTGCTATTCCTTTCCAGGGAAAGGCCAGTCCTGCGGATCAATTGTTTATGCGGCAGTGCGATGCGCTCGAAAATATCTCATTTGCCTCTCCTCCTTTCCCCATTCGGATTGATTTGCTTCTTCGTGCGGTTCGCCCCTTGTTGCATTTCGTGATCCTCCGCTTCGGGATGCCCTTTTCAGATGGCCGGTCTCCTGTGTTGTTTCCCAACTAAAAAACATGTTTGAAACCCTATACCTTAAAGGGAGGGGTCAAAAGGAAAGGGATATCACTTCAACTGCCTTTGCTTCCAAAGCCAGAGAAGAGAGATCGAAAGATCTACCTGAGGCTTGGTTCAACCACTTGACTAGATAGGAAGAACGACAGAAGCAAGCAGCCTAAAGAGAGAGGGCCATAGGGAGTTGGATGAGACGTGGTCTGGGAGCGATGAGAGGTGGCGTGGCAGAGTGCTAGACCCGTGGAAAAACGTGAGCATGTTAGCTTGGAGTTTTCTTGCTGGCTTAAGACGATAGGAATTGATGAGCAAGACTTATACCATTGCCTTGACCCCAACATCTATACTTTCAAATCCAAGCTTACCATTTAATTAGTGAAGAGCAAACCACAAAAGAAGTGTTGGGGTGGAGGCTCCCCTTGGAAAGGAGCCTAGCACAAGAGCACTCTTCCATCCAGAAGCCACAGTCACCACAGTAACTTGAGTCGCCTTAGTCCATTGGTTCAGTGTCTAAGAAAGCACCTCTTCGCTTCGCCCCTCTCTTGGCGGCGAGATTCGATGATCTAGCTTCTTTCTTCCATTTGAAAGTCATCTACTCTTTTTTCATTAATAAGCAAAAGTCTTCAACCCCCTCTTTTTTGAAAAAAAACAATAAAGTCGTTGCCATCCAGGGACATCGAGTCATCACCTTTCTATCTTTAGCTGGCTGCTCGAGCTTGTAGATTCACAAAACAGAAGAAGAAGTTCACTCTGACTTGCGCACTACCAAAAGGTAGTCAACGACTTCATCCGTCTTTCGAGCCTCTGTTTAGCTTCAAAAGAAGGTGCTAGTACACGAACGCTGCTTTGGTGTGCCCCCCCCCCCCAACTAACTAGTGCTTGACTTGACTCTCCTCCGTACCCTATCTAATGAATAAGGAGAAGGCCGGCCTATCAATGAGTGAGACAATCGGATCTCCTTTATATGTACCTCACACAACGAGCGAAGTCTCAATGTTGATGAGAAAGGGGCAAGTCTCAAGGCCAAAGAGTGCTCTTTGAACGCTACTATGCATCCTTACGAATACAATAGTGGTTTTGTTTGGGTATAGCAGGACTTGAACCTGCAACCATTAGGTTAAAAGCCCAATGCTCTACCAACTGAGCTATACACCCGATGTGACAATTAGGGTTGATGCGGAAAAGAAAGAGTCGCTCTCACTGAGACTATCTATGATAAAGGGAAGGTCGTCTTTCTTTCCGGCGGTTCGACCAAAAGGAGTTGTGTTCTATGGTTTGACGTTGTTCTGGTCTCTTTTCTTTGTCCAATTCCGTTTGACCAACCCGCGAAGGGTTGTGAGGCAGGACCTGGTATGAAGAACGAATCTATGCCTTGAGCTGGGTACAAAGGGGAATGTTCCCCATTCAGATGTTAAAGTATCTAATCTGGTTAGTATGAAAAATGAGTTGTTAGACTACATGAAACAAGACATACTACTTGGAGGAGTAAAGAGGAAGGCACAAGATATTTTTGAGGATAATTAACTCCGTAGCTGATGATCGATATTTTATAACCTTTATTGATGATATTTCATGAAAATTATGAATTTATTTTCTGAAAAAAATTGTATAGTTACGACTTTTCAAATATTTTATATCATGGTGTTATGTTGGAAAAAGAGATAAAAATGCAAATTAAAATGACTTTGTCTGATATTATTTTCTGTGTACGATATTAATTTGGATTATTAAACTACACATAGGAACAAGAGAGATAATTCCCAACATAATACGTCATATTTCCTTTAAGATTTTCTAAATTATTACAGCTCACTTTAATACATTATACTGTTCACTAAAATTATGTGTTAAAATATTTATTGAACAATATTGTTCAATAAAGTTATGAAGCAAGTAGTGTCATGTAAGATCATCAAGAGCGCTTTAGAACACGTGTTAGTAGATGAGGATTCAATAATATTTTCATCCTATCTTTGGGAAGTTACGATTATTATTTGATTTAAGTAAAGTGGCCTGTTTTTATATCAAAATGCCACCAAAAAATAAGGGACATAGTAATGCTTTGACGCGGAAAAAAAAATGAAATTTAGATTTAACTGGCATCAACGTGCCTTATTAAAGTTTATTTATTTTATATATATGGGTATTTGTTTCTTACTTTACAATTTGAAAAAGAAAATAAAAAGAGGTCAACTTACTGGGCCAGTAAATGAGGCAGGCTGTTCATATATAGAGGTAAAAGAAACACTTGTTCTTCTGAATGGTATTGGACAAGTTGCAGAGGCCGCGATTACAAGTATGTGATCTTGTTTTCTAAGACTCGAACTTCTTGATTATGTGTTTTTAAAAGATATAATCAAAATTGTCAAGATCGAGATTTTAAGTAAGATCGTAAGGGGGTCATAAGATCGAAAATCGTAAGATCGGATCGAGGACCATAAGATCCTACGAATTAATAAAATAATATATTTTAATATAAAATATATTTTTTTAATTTTTTTTGCACTCAATTTTCGGATTAGACTTTCATAGATCATAATTTGATCAATTTGTAAGAAAAATCTATTGAACTCTATTTATATTCATTGTTATTATTAAAAATTATAAGAACTACTATTTTTAAATGATTAAAATATTTATTTTAATTCATATAGGATCGGATAAGATCGTAAGATCGTATGACATAAATTAAGATCCTATTAAGATCTTAACCATAAGATCCTCACATTAAGATCGAGATCGGTGATGATCCTGAAAATCGTAAAATTGTAAGATCTTAAAATTTAGATCGAGATCTTAACAATCATGGATATAATCACTATAAAATAGATTAATTAATATTTTTTGTTAAACTAGAAAACAATTAATTAAAATTTCAGTTAAACTTTCTTGTTTAATGATTAAAAAAAAGAATTTGAAAAAAAAATTGAGGGAGACTGCCTGCTCCGACAGTCCCACTTGTACAATTTCGAAGCATTAAACAACTTGCATGCATTTTTAATTTACTTCCCGTACTAAACCCCCCCTGCAATAAATTTTTCAAATTATTTCATGCTTGCCAACTGAAATATTTATTGAGTGACCATCCAGTACTTGCTTCATGAGTGATAAATCATGTATTCCTCAGAAGTAGGAAATAGTTGCATTATCGTGAGCTTTGAAGGCATTATGTCCAAAGTAAGCCATTTCCATATATGTTGCAAGCATAAAATAATCACATTAAATATGTGAAACTCCCTCAAAGTATTTACGGACATCTTTCTGAGGCGGCCTCTAATTAAAAGTTTAATTAGTCACTTTCATATTTTTCTACTTAATTATATTTATAGTTCTATTATCATGTATTTTTCATTTTATTAAAATATTTTTCTATTTTAAAAATAATAACAGTATGGTGTCTATGTCACCTATTTCTTTTTGTACTTTGGTGGGGATGCGGAACAAAACAGGGGAACGAGTTGTTCCCTTGTTGGCCACCCATTTTTTTCTTTTTGCACTTTATGAATATGAAAGAAGTGAGGGTGGTCTTCACATTTATTTTTTAAAAAAAAAGTTATTTCTATTTCTACGTGTAAATGATTTAATAAATAAGAAAAACATAAAACTAAATGTGTTAGCCATCTAAGTTGAATATTTCAAAATTTTGAAGGGTGGGGTGGGAGAAAGTTTGGATATTGAAAGATTAATAAAAAATATTTTTTTATTGGATGATTTATTGTTGTTCATACATTAGGCTTGGGCTATTTATAACTCTTCTTTACTCGCTTTTTATAATGCTCATATTACCAGGTCGGATAACATAATTTAGAAAAGAAGTTGGTCAATTTTTTTCTATTGATTAGAAGGTTGTATATAACATTGAAACTTCTTACTCCTAAAAATGAAATATTTTTCAATCTCACCATGTAGTACTTACTTTACGATTGCAATTATTTCTCCTTTTTCATGAAGACTTCAAAAGTACAAAAGGTTGCATGCCCCAGTTGTGAGATTTAATGGGATTATTTACAAAGTGGTCAACTTCCATCCCTGTCGCCATACTTAAAACAATTAGAAATATGTTAGAAGTTTTTTTTTTCTCATTGTTGCCTTTTCAAAGTGGTGTCTATATTTTAATATTAACATTTTTTTAAAAAAAATTCTACTTAATTCCATTTAGATTTTCTTATTTTACATTTTTATTAAATAATAGCCTCTCAACTCTCGAAGAAGAAGAAGAATTACTATCTTTCTCTTTCGACAATGAGAATGATTTTTTCCTTTCCTCTTTATTTTGCAAAAAAAAATAATATTAAATATATATTTTTAAAATCAGTAATCATTTTTTTCAAGAGATAAAGTAATCTATTTTAATATATTTGATTTTTGTAGAAAATTTAAACTATAAACTAAATCAAATGTTAAAAAAATTTGATTATGTAACAACCTCAGTTTTCTGAAAAAAATAAAGGATAAAAGGAAAGATGAAACAAGATAGGATATGAGTAGAATTAGAAAAAGATATCTATAAGTTCAAGTCAAATTGGGATCTTAATATTTTCTTATCAAGTTAATATTCTTAGTTCTATTCGAATTAATTTTTAAGTGACTTCTAATTATAAGAAAACCCTATCTAGAGAAGATTTTCTTTCCCTATAATAGGATCCAACACCCCAACATTTTAAATAGATAGAATTAATTAATGAAAGGTCCAACATGGATCATGTTCATTTCAGATGCGGGTTGTATTGCACTCGACTAGTGAATTAAGTCGGAAAGGAAAAGAAAGGTCCAACGCGAACTATGTCCAATTTGGACATGGGTCGTGTTGCTCTCGAGTAATTGTCAAGCCCCAATATGGGTCGTGTTCGAGATGAACACGAACCGTGTTGTGCCACCAAAGTTCGAATATGACTGGAAATAAAAGTTAATATTTTATGAGATAGACTTTGAGATAGATAATTATTAATATGATTCCAGAATAGAATAAAATAATAGAGATTATGCCATGAAAACCCTATAAATAGAGGTGTTGATTACAAAGAGGTTCTTATTATTTTCTCTCAAGCCCAAGCACCCAAAAAAATCTCTCTCTCTCTTGAAGGACTAGAAGAAGAGGGAGGAACAAGGAAAGTAGATTAACGACAATTACGTATGTAAGTAAAGGATCAACTTTAGAGCTTTGCATATGTTGATTTAATATAGGGATAAGATTGATCAGACACAGACCGTGTCCTAATCGACATGACCCGAGTTCACAACAAACACTGACCACATCACCTAAGACGCTGGTCGTGTGCCACTAGACAATTGTAAGTTGACCGAATGCAGGCCCATCATTGACGAGCGTGGACCGCATCTCTCTAACATCATCGATGATAAAAATAGATCATGTCCCAACTAGATGTTAGTCGCGTTCCCTCAGAGGACACTGGAGCGAAATCGACCCACGGGTCATGTGACTCCTTGTCACCGGACATGTTCCCTACATCACATTGACCATGTTGTTTAGGGTGTAGGTCCATCTTACCGAACAACATGAGATGACAAGAATGCAGACCGCATCGTTATCAAGCGTAGATCATGTCTCGTGTGCAACACTAGAGGTGGAACGTGGATCGTGTCGCATCTTCACACTGCTAATAATGTTCCTCGTAATGAAGTCGGTGCAGATAAAAACTCTAACATGGCTAGGGTTTTACCCGACACATATCGTGTTAACTAATATCAATAAATGATATATTGGATGAGGGAATGTTTTGCCCTAAAACAGGCCTGTAGGCATATGTAATGCGCAAAACGGACCGTGTCAACAAGACATGAATCGTGTTTCAGACCTTGACGACTCATAATCAATTTAAATAAAGCACGGAACATGGATCATGTCGATATCCGACTCGGGCCGTGTTTAACCTGATGTAAAAAAGATGGAATTAAGTGAAATTGTATTGTATTGGTTGTTAAACCCTAATGATTGATTTCTTAAGTTATAGTAATGTCTTAGGACCTATTAAAGAGAACCTAGAAGTGAGCATGCTACTCAATAGGACTTAAAAACTATTAACGTGTTGTGACTGAATTTTCCACATGAAGAGGAGGTTCTCGTCGACTGCGAGATTTATCTCGGCTATAGAATTTGTTCCTAACTGCAGGATTTATCCTGACTTTGAAGTTCACCCCAATTGTGGGACAAGTCCCAATTGATTACTAAAATCACTGATTGCCTCATTACCTAGCTAGTCGTGCCTACGGCAGGACAACTTGAATGTTCATTATGCCTGATAAAGGCTACTGATTGTAATGATTGATAACTTATGACAATAGAAAAAAATAAAGTGATCCTAGGTACTAACTGAGCTAGAACATATTGACACTTAAATATTATGCATCTTGGTGCGACTGATGTTCTTATCACTAATAGGCTTATGTCACTAAAGGATTGAATTGAGCATGGACATACTGATTACTAAAGCTACTGCACATCATGATGGTGCGACTGAAGTTCTTGCAACTGATGGGTCCATGACCATGAAACAAAAGGTACAAGGTGAGAAAGCCCATGGTATTTTTGTCATGATGGACTATTGTCATTAATATAAAGGGAAGTGAAAAGAGAAAGTAAAAGATATTGATCGTTTATTAAAATATGTATGTTCCATGATATTATCTTTATAGATACTTTACTCTATTGATTATTGTCATTACATATTGAGCTTCATAGCTTATGGGAGAATTATTTTTCTTGCTTTTGATCCTATAGGTGATCAAAATAATGAATAGATGATGACACAGTTGATGCAGGTGTTCATGATATGAAGGCTTGCACATGATAGGTGGCTATCCTATGTTGACTTTAAGATTTATTGGGCCATGTAACATAATATTGTTATTTGGATCGACTATTTAATTGTGTTTTATTCTAAAGTTATTACTTCTGCATTACGTTTTTATGATGTTGATAAATATTTTGATCAAATGTAAAGTCAAAGATAAAAGTCGTAGCGTCTCTAAAGGGGCATTCTGCCATGTGGCAGGGGGGGTCTTACGGGAGTGTTACAAATTATGTTGGGTTATGAGTGTATGCCGATGGTGTTATAATCTATCTTGTCAAACCTAAATTATCAACTTCTTTGGTGATTCATACTAAAATTGTAATCATCTCTATGTACGACCCTCATTGCATGAAGTGATATGAGAGTCTTTGAGGATATTTAGGTCTACTTACCTGGTGCTTCCCTCTCCTCTTTTTAGATAATTTATATATTCAATTTTATATTTTCTATTCCATTTTTTGTTTGGATAACTTTTTTATTTTCACTTTTCTACCACCATAAATCAAAATTTTTATTTCTTTTTCTTCTGTCCATTATTTGGTTCTCATTTTTTTATTGTGATCACACTCTTCCATATTATTTTTCTTATTTAATCCATTACATACATCTATTTTTCCTTCTTTTATCTCCTCCAAATTTTCATCTCCTCCCAAACCATTTTCCTATATATATTGTCACTCACCCATGCATTTTTGTTTGTAATATCAAAAGGTTTTCCTTCTCTTTTCAGCCACTCAAAGTCTTTTTTTCCTTCCTTTGTTTTTTACAATTATTATTTTTTTACTAAACCTAGCACCCTCCTCATTGACACAATTTTTTTTGTCTCTTTTTCATTTCTTTATCATTATAACAACAGATGAGAACATAGCCACCTTTATTTAATAGGCATTTTGACTTCGATGATTTCTTGCACTAGATATCTAAAGTCAATAGGTTCTTTGAGTACTAGTTTCCAGAAGATAAGTAGGAACATGTAGTTTTTTAAATGCTTCATAGGTTATGTCTTTGCTTGGTGGGGAGAAACCAAATTATGCCCATCTTCTTACTAGAACCAACCTATTCAAGCATGGAGGAAGTTAAAGAAATTTCTAGAATAACATTTTTACCTCAATCATATCACCATCTTACTTTTATACTAGCACAAAGGCAGTAAGAGAGACAAAGTGTTACATAAAATGAAAGTTCATTTGAATGGTATAAAGATATTGATCAAGAAGGTTCAATCTAAATTAGACAATATGATCAATCAGATGTCTAAAACTCCTTTGGAACCTACGCGATATTGTGAAGAACGTTTTCCTATGAAGTTGATATTACTCAAGTAGAAAATTTATAAAGAGAATATTGATGAAGTTGTGTGCTATATAGATATTGTTGAAGTATCTTATTATCAATTTCAAAACTTTAAAATCAAGTAAAAAATAGAGAATGAAGCAAAGTAATTGTGATGAAAATGACACTAACAATCCTTATCGAGCAAAGAGAAGATAAATTTGTTGAAGAGACTGGTGTGATGTCGAAGAAAAATTTGATAGCGACAAGAAAAGAATTGACTCAAATGCATCAAGTTCACTTTGCACATATTAATGTTCCATTGGTCATCATTTTTTGTGTTTCAATTTGCATTGAAGTTTGAAGTCAACCATACAATTTTGAGTTATGATACGGTGCATTTGATTCACCTAATAAGTTGTAAAAAAAGATGAGACCATTGCGATACAAGAAGCATGAGCCTCTAGATTCAACTTTTATATTTTAAGATTAAACTATGTTGAACGAATGGAGACTTATGTAGTATAGATTGGAAGGAGGATACAATTTTATTTAGTTTACAATATCATCTACTTGTTATTGTTAATTTTAAATTTTAGTTCGTTATAATTTGGTTGTAAACGCCAATAAATAGGCTTTGAGGCTTTAATTGTAAATCATTTCAATTCATAATCAATTTATTTCCAAAATATGTATGGTTCTTCTTCGATAGATACCAAGTGCATGCCCGATGGTGCTATAAACATCTTATCAAGTTTTTTTATAGTGCTTTGAACCATCAACCTCTTTCGTGATTTGTATGAAAGTTGTAATTTCATCCACTCAGGATATCCCGCTATGTCAAGGAGAGTCTTCGATAAGAATTAGTTCTTCATTCCTGGTGCTCGCCCCCTCCTGTTTCCATGTTATTTTTTTCACTTTTATATTTTTTATTCCAATTTTTTGTAAGGATCATTTTTTTTATTTTGACTTTCTTGCCACGAAAAATCACATCTTTCTTATTTTTTTCTTTTATGAATTATTCGGTTCCCATCCTTTATTTTAGCCGCACTCATTTGTATTATTATTTTTCATTTTACATCCATCACCTTACTTGTCACATCTACTTTTCTTTTTTTTATCATCCTCTCTCACAAGCCTTAAGCACCTGAATCTCTCTCTCTCTCTCTCTCTCTCTCTCTCTCTCTCTCTCTCTAGAGGACTAAAGGAAGACATGTGAGGGGCAGGAACACAAAATGAGGAAGAAGGATTAACTAACTAGGGTATGTAACTAGAAGGATCAACCTTAGGGATTATCATATGTATATGATGGTACAATTGTTATATTTTCCTGCCATAAAGTTATTGTAGTTAATTGCTAAACAACAGCGAGAGAAAAACTACACGAACGAATGCGGACCACGTCATTGATGAGACGAATGGCGTTCGATAGGTAAGAACGATCGCTGTTCGAACATCGGTCGTGTTTTAGAGAAGGACGTCAGAGCGTAGGAAATGGACAGCGTCGCCCCTTGACATGGGTCGTGTTCCTCAACATCATCGGTGTCGACCAGCTCGATGAATACGAAACGGAACACGTTGGAGACGACGACACGGACCGTGTTAGTCTCCAACATGATCCGTGTTTGCCGCAACAAGACGAATGCGCCCTACCACGAGTCGTGTTAGTTGATGACGTCAATACCATGCGTGCCCCGGGCCGTGTTGCACTTGAGCGTCGACTACGTCACTGGAGGTAAATGGAAATTGAATTGAACACGAGTTGGGTGGCCGATCCTAGACCGCGCGCACATGACACGAACCGTGTACTAATTGAGAAAGGTAGTTGATGAACTTCATAGGGAATGAACCATGATCGGATTTAACATCGGTCGTTTCTTGACAGAAATAGACCATGTATGACAGGACGCGAGCTCTGCTTCCGCTGCCAAGTTAAATTGTTCTTATTTTATCGTATTTTACTTTATTAATTATTGATTGATGCATGCAGTATAAAACCTAGATTTCCATGATAATAGAATTTAAAATAAATATTGCATGTGATTGAATTGAGCCATGAAGAGAATGCATTATTTTCCGGTGAATTGGCCCATAATCATGGGGGGATTGAGTTCCTTTAGGGACAATTGTCTATGAGTTCTCTCGAAAACAATTGTAAACGAGTCCCTATTGGTTCAATCAGGTTCCTTTAGGAATGACTGCAAATGAGTTCCTACGGTTCAATTGTTAGTTAGATTTCTTGAGAAACAATCATCAATCCTTTGAGGATTATTGTTTGTTTCTCCCGATTCAATTGGGTTCCATCGGGAAAAAATGTTACTGATTCACGGATTCTTCACGTCTAGTAGCCTTAATGGAATTGGGGTATAAAAGTCAATGATCTTCATGATTAATAAAGGTTCAAAATTGATTGTTGTAATTGAACAACTTAGGACAATAGTCTAAAAAAATCTAAAAGGTCATAAGTAAAGATTGAATTAGGCTTGAACCATTGAACAAAAGATAATGGGCTTTGCTTCACAACATTGCAATTGATGTTCTTGCAATTGATAAATGATATTGACATTGTTATTGATATTATTACAAAAGGAGATGAGGAAATGCAAAGGTAAAATGTCAATTGATTATTTTTATGTCTTTATATATGTTCTTTTATATTGTAATTTTATTTACATATTGGACTTTATAACTCATGGAATATCATCGTTCTTTCTTTTCATCATGCAAACGAGGGAGATAATGATGAATAGGTGATGACACTGGTGACATAGGTATTTGTGATGTGAAGACTTGTACATGAAAGAAGTCTAGCTTGAGTCTAGTTCATTGAGTCAAAATAGTCTTTATTGAGTTTTATGAATTTTGTCTTTTCTTTTATGAAACAATATAAAAGGATAATTTATCTTGCTAGACTATCTTTATTGAGTTTTATTTTAAAGTTATTGCTTTCACATATTGTTGTTCAATCTTTTGATCCACTACAAGAATATGATGGATTAGCGACAAAAATAGTTGTTGCTGATGGTGATAATTTAACGACTCCTCAGCGATAACATAAGTTGACCAATTTTTTTAAAAAAAATACGACAAGGTAGAGACAGAAATAACGACAAAAAAAAGTTTGCGTTGATAGAGACAGACCCGACGACGGGTTAGTGACAAAATTTATGTCGCTTATTCCCCCGCCCTAAAATCCCCCAGCCTCAATTTTTTTCTCCAAGTTATTTTTCCCCTCTTCCTCCGCCCGTCCGTGCTTGCAAGTTGCCGCCCGCCGCTCGCGCTCTCCGATCGCTGCCCACCAGTCGCCTCCTCGCTGCCGGTAAGACGCCTCCGCCGCACTCCCTCCTCCGCCCTCCTCACAGCAGTTAGGAGGGCACGCGGCCCTCCTCACCTCAATGAAGTGAGGAGGGTGCGCAGCCCTCCTCCCGATAGTTCATATATAATTATGTTTTGTTCATACATAAGTATATTTTGTTTAGTTCAATTGTAATGATGTTTAGTAATATCGAATAATGTTTAATATTTGTAATCTTGTTTTTTTCATATTTAATTATGTTCAGCTCATATTTAATAAGTTTCATTCATATTTATGTAGTATAATGAGACCTAATTGAAGTTGAATTTTTCAGTGAAAAGATGATAAAGGTTATGTTTATGAAAAAATTAAGGACGGAGTTTATGAATTCTTAAAATTTGCATATGAAGAACGTAGTGTAGCCGATTCTCTTGGTCGTATTTGTTGTCCATGTGTGAATTGTAAGAATAAGAAGTTGAAACTAAGATATAATGTCAAGATGGATTTATATCGAAAGGGTTTTTGGGTGGATTATTTGACTTATATTTTGCATAGTGAAGATTATTGGAAAGATGAAAGTTCAAGTAATCAAGACAATTTTATGGAAACTTTGACAAATTTGATATGCAGAAGTTGGTGCTACATTTTATGGAGAGACAAAGAGAAGAAACTCTTAAACCTTTGACTTCAAAATTTTATAATCTTTTAAAAAAAGCAGACGAACTTCTTGAAATTAGTTTACAATACAATAACCAATTGTCTATTCAGACCAAGTATAAATGGGAGGAAGATCTTCCTGATGGTATAATAAGGAAGGTCTTCAATATTGTAGTTTCGCATATCTCAGAGGAGTATTATTCAACTACCGACGAGATGCAAGGCTTGTGACCGACGGTAATATTTTTGAAGCAAAGGACAGGCTTGCACCGCATATTTCTAAAGAAGTTTGGTCTTCTCTTTGCGACACATAGTAAGTTCATATTTAATAGTTGGATTAGATTTAATTTTTTTGTTAACACTTATCGCTTTCAATGTAAGGCGTCACCTGAATATCAGAAGTTAGCAACCGACAAAAATAATAGATTGTCTAAGTCGGATGTGGCACGCCATTGCGGAGGCTCTATTCGGTTCATAAAGCATAAACAAAAAATGGTATTTTTTTAAATTATATGAATATTGTTTGTTAACGTTAATCACTTCGAGTAAATGTTTTAATATATGAAATGTGATTGTCGTAGGAGTTGGCGAGCGGCAGCAAAGTTGACTTTCAAACGATGTACAAAGAAGTTTAAACCAATAAGAAGACAAAACCAATTCATCTCGGAGCAAGCAAAACAAATTGCTGTATAATTTCATAACACTCATTCAAAATATTTATCCTTAAGTATTTGGTATGAAAGTAATTATTTTCATTTATAAGAGGCATACGATTTTCTTATGGCGGAGGAATACGGTGATAATGCGGACTCAATTCTCGACGTCGACGAGGAGGTATGGAAAGAAGTTGCAGGACTTACTAAGAAGGGTCGACTTCGTGGGTTAGGAAGATTGAGTTCGCAACAAGCGAGTGCTACTTTTATCGTTGGTTCTTTGTGTAGTTCGGCCGCCGAATCAGCCCCTGCATCTATGGCTGGGATGAAGGACCTTGTGGTGGAGTGGTAGATGAGAGAGTTACGCCACTTTTATTGGAGGTCCTCAATTTGATTCGCGACCGTTCTGCTCCTCGTACTCCTTCGTCCGATGATTAGATTATGTTGTGTTTGACTTAGTGTTAGAAACTTATGTTGTGATACTTTCAAACATGTGTTGTCGACTTAGTTTCTGTGATGAGTACTTAGAAACCTATGTTGTGTTATTTTGAATTTTATTACTTTTATATGGCTTCTTTATTATCTTGTGCATGAATGAGTATATTTGTTTGATATGATGATACCATGTTGTATATAAGGATTTTTCTACAAATTGATGTAACATTTTATGTTGTTTTTGATAATTAGTGACAAAATAGTGACAAATTATCGACAGAATAGCGACGGAATAACAATACGATTTTTCATATACTACGATATTTAGCGTCAGAATAGCGATAGATCAACGACAAGTTAGCGACATAATAGTGACGTTTTATAGGCTAATTTTTTTAAAAAAATTAATTAACGATGGGATAACGACAGATTGACGACGGTGTAGCTACGACTTAGTGAGAGTTTTTAGCGACAAAACTATCTGTCGCTAATAGCAACCTAGTTTTTGCAACAGTTTGTTGTCGTCGCCGATTTGTCGCTAATTATTATAGCGACAAACTAGCGACGTATTTGCGATAAAAATATCTGTCTCTAATTGTCATAATTCTTGTAGTGATCAAAGTCAAGTAAAAGAAGTAATATAGTAGGGTCTACAAGTTTATGTTCTATCATGTGGTGATGTGTGAATTCGGGGGCGTTATAAATAATTTTTAATAATTAATTATGTGAGTGGCAGAGGGAGCCAAGCAACGGGCAAGGGCGGGACAGCGAGGAAGGTGATAAAAAGAGGTTGGAGTGGCGAGTAATTGGGTGGTGAGTAGCAGCAGGGGAGGGATGGTGAGCAATCGCCGTTGCAAGGGCGACGAGTAATGGACAAGGTTTGCATGTGGCCGTGGCCGCTGGGTGAAGAGTGGCGCCAACGAGTTGTTGACAGTAGTAGGAGAGGTGGTGGTGATGGAGGGCGAGCAGACGAGGGGGTGACAAAAGAAGGGGAGAGAGAGGAATGCGAAACTTGTGCCTCCACAATGTTGCTAGCTTACCTCCACAATGCCACACAACAAGCTAAAATCACTAAAGGCTAATATGTATTTTATGCAACATACCTTATATAATATTTTTAATGCTTAGTGCTCATGCAATTGTGAGCCATTATGTAATTAAGGAATTGTGTATACAATAACTATGTAAAAAATGGGTAACAATATTACCACTCCAAAAAATACCATTGACGCTCCATTTTGTTAGACAAGAGTAAAAATGTCAATTAATAAGATGTAGTTGCAATAGTATCTTTTGAAGCGGTAACATAAGCATCCATAAAAAAACATAGTATATGGAATTAGAATTGCACAAACTATACGTACGTACCTATATAAGTTTGTAGTTGGTCATACAATAATATATGTAAATGTTGCCAAGATCGCTATCCTACCTAGGATCGAAAAAATGTTTGAGGATCAAGGACCGAAGATCACAATATGATATTTTAAGGTTGTCCAAATAGAGATTTAGAAAAGATTCTATAGTGTAGATCCTCTAAGTAAAATTAGGATAATATTCCCTCTAGAAGATCATAAGATCACATAAGGCAGATCAAGATTTTGGTATATATATATATATTTTTTGTAGTACATGCATAAGTGGTTGACTATTTTTTTACTTATATTCAATTAAAAATATTTAAATTTATACACTTTACAACACAAATATCAATTGCACTTAACATTAGAAATATCATTTTCAAATATTTTTTCTGATCTTCATATTTATTTATTTTTAACTATTTGAATTCAGATATAAACAAAATTTTAAATTAAGAAAATATTATTTTTTATTTATAATAAGAATCTCATAATATTATTTTGCTAAAAGCCTTCGATTCCCTTGAGATTATGGGATAGAATGGATTTGTTCTATGTTACCATTTACAACATCTGTAGATAAAATGAAAGAGTTCAAACATCACAGGAAAAAGTTGCCGCAAATTGCTTGTCAGGTGGCCTTTATCCATATCACATGCTCTTTCAATTCATCATAACTTTTGAGGAGACGGATCTGGACGTATTGTATCAATTATCAACAAATTGAGAAGCAAAGCAACGCACCATCTTCCGAAAGTTCTCTGCTGCAATCCTACTTACTTCTGCATGCGCTTACCAACCAGACAAGTTAACCCCCAGTCTTCCTGGATTCGGTATGTACGAACTGTGCACACCTTTACACCTTGGCAATGACCGCGACAACAACGTGGTTGTTCGTCCTTTGTCTGACTCCTGCCTGCATGCTGCATTGCTTATATATACAGTGTGACAATTATTTTAGAAGCAACGATCGAAGTTAGTTATCTATATATAAATATATATACAGCTGATCAAGCTAAGAATCAGAAGAAGTGTTCTTATCAATGACAGATATGGCGATCAGAGAGAGGAGCTTCCTGGTCCCTTTTATGATTCTTGTGTTGCTTTTGGCTGTGCAAGAAGTGTGCTTGAGCCGTGCTGACACACTTAGCAGGAATGACTTCCCAGATGATTTCATCTTTGGTGCAGGAACTTCGGCTTACCAGGTTAATTAAGTCTGTTATTCATTTTCTTCATTCTTCTGAATAATCATTTTACAATGGTTCGAAGGAGGTAAAATACAATCAAGTTCATGTTTAAGATGTGCATAATCATCTGAGATATATACATAATTCAGGAGTCATGTTCGTTCACATGCACATTCATGATTATAAGTTCTTTTTCTGTTTTACTTCTATACGTCTGAATCAATTACAAGTTTCTGCATGCAATTGACAGTGGGAAGGTGCGGCAGCTGAGGATGGCCGGAGTCCGGGTGTCTGGGATACCTTTACCCATGCTGGTAAAATCTGTCTCTGTCTCTTTTCTGTCTCAGTTTACTCCTTATGTACTGTGCTTGTGTTTCCGTGCGTGAGACTTACTTTTATGTGAATTAAGATCACCATAATAAAAAAACAATTATTACCTCAAAAGATAATGAAATCCACTGGTATTTTCTTAAAGGTTTCTGACTTCTGCAATGAAAGTGAAGATTTAATTTAACTCGATTATTTTTCATCTCAAGAATGCCTCTCATGGGTTCCTACTTGTAGTTTCGCACTAATGAATTTGAGGCTTGCGTTCTGTTAATAATAACTAAATCTTATGAATTGATGATGGATGTGGCAGGAGGAATGTTTGACAAGTCCACGGGAGATGTAGCCTCGGATGGCTACCACAAATACAAGGTTTTACAAACCATTTTACATCTTTAAGGCGTTCTTCAAACTAATTAATTAATCCAATCAACATATATAGTCATTGGACTTCTTATGATACAAAATCAAAAGACGAGTTATAAAATAAAATAAAATATTTCAGGAAGATGTGAAGCTGATTGCTGATACAGGAATGGACTCCTACAAATTCTCCATCTCATGGTCAAGGCTGCTACCGAGTAAGAAAAATCAGTTTCTAAGCATTAAAAAAATACACAAATCTACTACTATATACTGAGTGATGCCACTGGTTTTGGCAGATGGAACAGGGGCTGTTAACCCAAAAGGACTGGCTTTCTACAATGATCTCATTAATGAACTGGTGAAACATGGTAATTAATTATCTCTGACTTGTTACTTCTTTCATGTTGGTTCTTGTAATGTTTAGTTCGTTTTCCTTTTGATACGTACAGGAATCCAGCCGCATGTCACGCTTTACCACATCGATTACCCGCAAGTACTTGAAGACGAGTATGGAGGATGGCTGAACAAAAGAATTGTGTAAGAATGAACTTGAACCCCATGAAGCATGGCATCGATCTTAGACGAGTAGCTCTCTTCCTGATACTTAAATGTGTGGATTTGATTAGGGATGACTTCACAGCTTACGCAGACGTCTGCTTCAGAGAGTTCGGAGATAGAGTGAAGCAATGGACCACCATGGCCGAGCCCAATATAATTGGGATAGCAGCCTACGACGGTGGAGATTTCCCACCCAACAGGTGCTCTCCTCCTTTTGGCAATTGCACAGCTGGCAATTCCGCCACCGAGCCGTACGTCGCAGTCCACAACTTGCTGCTCTCGCATGCTTCAGCTGCCAAACTTTACAAGACCAAGTATCAAGTAAGCAAATACCCTTTATGATCACATTCTTCTTTGTTTTCCTTTCTTTTTCTCAAAATAATTCTTCTTTGTTTTCTTTTCTTTTTCTCAAAATTCTGGTTCCATCACATAATTTCATTATGAGCAACTAACCAATAATTTGATGCACAGGCCACGCAAAATGGAGGGATAGGCATGAATATCTACAGCATGTGGCCCTATCCAATCTCCAACTCCATTGCGAACGTCAAAGCATCTCAAAGGACGCTCGACTTCATCGTTGGCTGGTAAGTAGTTCTGCTGCTGCGTAATTGACATAAATGTTGTGTATTGGCTTCTCAGTTGGCTACTGTCCATTTTCAGGATCCTGCACCCGTTGGTACATGGAGACTACCCTGAGAACATGAAGAAAATAGTCAGGAGGAGGCTGCCATCGTTCAGCAAGGAACAATCTGAGCTGGTTAAGGGATCGTACGATTTCTTTAGTCTGAATCATTATGTCTCCCTCTACGTAGAGGATCTCTCCAATGTTTCCGACACTCAACCTCTCGATTACAATGGAGATATACGTGTTTCATTCTCAGGTCACACATCATTCTTGTTATTTCATTAAAGAGGCAGTCTACATAACTGTTGGAGTAGATCTAACGCAAGTCCCCATTTGTTATCCAGGTTATCATCAGGCTAAGTTGGGCGATCTGGGTAATAAAAAACAACGGCTTCTGGATCATCTAAAACTCAAGTTTATACCTATTCCCAGCAACGATCCTGCTGGCATGCTACACATGCTGATGTACATCAAGAAGTCCTATGGAAATCCACCAATTTTCATTGAAGAGAACGGTCAGCAAACTTTTTCTCTCTTCTACGATTTTTTTTCTTCTTTTCCTGATGGGAAATGGCTAACTGAAGCTGTCCTTAAATTTCCTAATGATCAAGAGAAGTGTTCCCAATTACCACGTCTTAGCTTCTTGTCCTTCCAGGTTTGGGTCATGGAATGACGAATGTATTCAATGACACTGAGAGGATTAATTTCTTGAGTGGATTCATAAGAGGCACACTTGATGCTTTGAGGTAAAATTTTGTAGCGCAATTCGACATAAAATGTTTGATTATGTCATGTAAATTTATAACAATGTTCTAACTGTTATTTTGTGTAGGAACGGATCAAACCTGAAAGGGTATTATGTGTGGTCCTTGATGGATGTTTTTGAGTACTTGTTCGGGTACAACTTTCAATTTGGTCTGTACTATGTGGATTTCCAGGATAAACACCGTGCAAGGAGGCCTAAGCTCTCGGCAGCTTGGTACACCAAGTTCCTCAAGAAGGACAAGGTGGGCATAAATTTGCAGGTGGACAATAATCTGAATGAGAAATCCCATGCTCGGCAGTGAACTACTGCTCTGCAAGTGCTTTTTAGGTTTTCGGGCAGACAGACAAATAAAGATTGCATAGTGGACTATAGGTGCAATGACATGCTCCATATGCACTATTTTATGTGTAACCAAGATTAGCTTAGTGGCACTTAAGTTGCTGATGCATTCTTGTTTTGTTTTCTATTCAATGTCCTAGCAGTGGAATGTTTTATTAAGTGAGTCCAGTGAATTGCATGCTAATGAACTATTTGCTAGCTTTTGTTTTGGCAAGAAATTCTTAAACAGTTTTAAGCTTCTCACTATAATGCCCCAAAAATGACACCTCAAGCACGTCTGAATCGATATTCGACATACAGCAAAAAAGTTTCCAAAATGCTAGTCGATATAAAACTTTTCTATTCATCTTTCACCTTTGGCAAGAATAGATATAAACATTAATATTTATCATCAATTAGGACAACTTAATAACATCTAACATCATTTCATAGATCATAGGATTCTTATACTTAACCATGTTCAAGATCAATCTTTCATGAGATTTATCATCATTCTATTCATCCATTTTGAGCTTCAGTATCAATCGTCTACATGATACATGAAGGAGAAATTGATCGCATAAGTTTGTGCCCTATATGTAAGGTTATAAAAATTCGAGTGACATTTGTAATACTTTAGTTCTTTTACACACTTATTCACATGAGACATAATGACAAGGATGCCACAAGCCTACAAAGCCTTGCGTAGTAATAGAAATATCGATCCTACAAGGAAGGTGTCAAGTACTAGAATTGTAAAATTCAATGTGTTATTTAAACGATGATGCTTAGATGTGAAAATGCTACCATTACAAATAAATGATAAATTAAATGGGCACTATACTGATGTAATGAAGATGCATGAAGTGAATAAAATTTATATGAGACAAACATCCTTGTAATGAAGATGCATGAAGTGAATAAAATTTATATGAGACAAACATCCTGGGGTTTCGAATCTATCTAGTGTTATGGTTGGCTAGGGTGACTANTGTAATGAAGATGCATGAAGTGAATAAAATTTATATGAGACAAACATCCTGGGGTTTCGAATCTATCTAGTGTTATGGTTGGCTAGGGTGACTACTCTTGTTGAATTTCAAAGTCATGAATTCCTCTTTCAAGATAACACAATTTTAATTAGGAATAAGAGAAAATATTTTCCTGCTCCACATCAATGACATAATTTCATTTATTTCACAAATCTCAGGAACAATATAATGTAATCCTATTCAAGAATTTATGACTATATTTTGCTCAGTGAATAGTTAATATGATTTTTACCACTTGATAATCTAAGTTAACTTAAATGAGATAGCTAATCACATTTAGGTATGAATTTCACTTAATAAAAAAAGAGTCATAATTCATACGTCATCGTTCACTCAATTAATTAACACTAAAACATAGAGAATATAAAATAAAAATAAAAAGGGAAATTGCATTAAATCTAAAATAGAGAGTTCAAATATTCAAATTCAAAGAGACTCAAAATTCATCTCTAAATAATTCAATATTAAACATAAGTTTTTTTTCTAACCTTTATAACAAATGTGCAAGAATCCTTAACTCTAGTAGCGCTTTTTTCCCCATCAAAATCAGAATCCACAATAACCCTAAAACTAATCCTTATAAATCATCCTTGTTCCCTGCGACTCGAGTCTAGTGTGCTACAGATGGGTCAGGTGCATTACGGATGAGTCCAACGTTAACTTCGTCACGGGTTCGCTACAAGTGGATGCAATGGGCTAAGGTCTGCTTGTTGTTCACTATGGATGATGCTACTTATAGATGACTTTGAACCGATGTGCTTGTTCACAATGCCTGGCTATGGTTGGCTTGTAGTCCCTTTGATTCGGCTACGGTTGAAAATTACCCAAACACCATGGTCAATTGTTTTGCATTTTCTAAGATCTTGAAAATAGAAGAAGAATAATGTAGATTCCGAATGAACCTGAGCTAAAATGAAATATAATATACTCATAATTCCATGAATATGTGAGTTATATAATAAAAATATATGAACTTATACTAATTTATCACATAATCATGAAATGTAACACTATCTCAATGCTTGGGACAATCTTATCCTATATGCATCAATAATAACATAACCATAGGTCGTTAAATCTTTGACTTTAACATTTTCAATGTCTTTTAATCAATGGCATGAATGTCAATATCATTAAGTTTTCCCTAATGTATAATATCAATATTAATAGGTTCATGATAAAAAAAATTCTTGTTTGTTATCCTTTGATAACCAAAAGTTCATCTTATGAATTAACCGTCCTCGTATAGCTATATGAAGTTGTCCCAACTCAATATGAGTCATGCTCATTCAAATAACCATCAATAATCATCAAATGAAAATTCTATTTTCGATTCTCATTGGGGGATTGGGATAACCTTGCTTGCAGTTAGCTAAACCATATGACACTTTGCTTATGTGGACATTCTAAAGAACCCTACCAGTTTCCATGTCTAGGCCAATAACAATGCAAATAGGCATTTACATGAGATTAGTTGAGTAGGCAAGTTGGTGACCAACCAAATTCGTTTGACCAACCGAATTTGTAAAACAAAGACATTTATCCCCCAATATATGAAAGACATCCAATCAGCTTTCTAATATGCCAATTCGATGAATCAATGTATTGACATGTTAACATATTTACGATAAAGCATGCAATTTGCAATCTAGGTGAGCAATCAATGGACTTGATCAAATAAATCAATTAACTATAACAATCCTGGTGAGGTCGGTTGACTCACCTTTTAATTGAGTTGATCGACCGACTTATCTTGGGTTTGGGACAACAAGTTCTTGTATGGGATTTTATCCTTCCTTTGTTGTATGGATCTGTGTTTGGATGTAATAGGAACAAGCATGTAAACATTCTTGGTTAGTGTTAGGTTTCAACCAGGAATAATATTGTTGTTCTTAGTATTTATTGATAAAGACAATTGACGTCCTTTCATTATTCTAGTTGGGAGCATCATATTCTTGGTGAATCAAGAACATGGTGCTCATGCAAACTCTTGACCTGCTAAGAAATTTGTGTAGGGTTCATATTGAAAAAAAATAAGGGTGCTTGGTTGCAAACTCAGGATTTGACCATTATTCTTTATCTTGTTCCCAAACCAAATGAAACCTAAAAGTTTTTTTTTATAATTTTTTGGAACAATACAACAACTAATTTGTCACTCTCAATACATAATCATATTAATCAATAGAATCTTTGATACAATAACAACATGAACAATCTAGCATATAGATGTTCTTGATTTCGGTGGAGCATACATCAATGGTCTTGATGTGATTACATAGACATGAAATTCATGTATGTATGTCATAACAATCTTAAGGCCAGAGAATAAGAGTCCCATCAAATCTTCAAACAATCAAACCTTGGTTGTCTAGTTAAAATTATAACAATTGTATTAACATCAATTACCAATTAGTCAAACAATATGATGCAATTTATTAGCAAATTCTAGTATAGAACATCATTGACACTTTATCAATCAAAAATTCATATATTGACCTATACCTATCCACATGAGGTGAAATAAGTTCTAAAATGAATAACATTCAACCTTCTATCTACACCTTAAAAATTAGGACATAACATAATCTTTACAATTTTATGCATTTTGCAATTCAGACACCATGTTGTTCGGGAAAAATTTGATAGCGTCTTAGTATGTTGACTATAACATTCACAATGTAACTCAAATTGAAATAAAAACTTCAAGGCCTACGAATCCATATATGACTGACATTTTTTGGACAATTATAAACCCTTAAAAAACACATTAAATAGAAGGTAAAAGATATGGATAGATAACATTAACTGTAGGTCTCATTATAATCATATATGTTCATAAGCCTTAAATTGCACAACAATAACAATTATAAAAAAATCCACTTGTCCACTCAGTATGACTTAAACAGGAGGGATTTTCGTAACACCCTCAAAAGCACACTCCGCCATATGAAAAATGTCTCCTGGAAATGCTATGGACTTTCATTTTACTTTAATTTTAACCAATTGACCTATCAACTTAATAAATATGTCATGGAAGACAATACATTAAAATAAAACCTTTATTCAATTGTCTAGCCAAATAAAATATTTAATACATTGCTTGTTAAAGAAAGGACACAACTAATAAAAAATCACTAAATCCCAATGCAGAGAAGATTTAACTCAATATAGACTAATAATGTGCAAGCCACCATATCAGGAACGTTTGGATTGCACATGTCATGACATATTTGTTATCTTCATAACCTGCATGTTCAAAATCAAGGGAGACAATTCTCCCATTAGTGATAAAGCCCAATATGTAATGATAATAGACAATACTAAGAACTATATGTGAAGGAGTAATAAAAAAAACCAACCTCATAATCAATAATTCACTTTACTTTACCTTCTTACCTTTCGTTGCTTTATTTCTTTTCTTACAATATCATTACTATTACATTGCAAGAACTTGAATTGCGTTATGATAACATAAGGCCCTTTATTTCATATTCAATATGTTCATGCTCAATTCATTCATTACTTTGCATCTTTCCTTTTATTGTCATCGGTCCATCAATGGCATTGATGCTCATTATTCTCAATCTTCAATATTGTCAAGCTCAGCCAATGTTTTACTTAGGACCGCTTTGTACTTTTCTATTTATCTTGTCTAAATTTGTTCAATCATTACAATAAATAGTAAGCTTTTACCAATAGTGAAGATAATTGGTGTTAATTCTTATGTCATTAAGTCTAGCTAGGTCATGGGGTCTTTCTCTCTTGGTCCAATAAAACTCATAAGAAATAGTCCTTGAAGGAACCCTCAATCCCCAATGGAACTCTTAGCCCCCAAAGGACCATCAGTCCTCGAAGAAACTCTTAGCTCCCAAAGGAATTGATAATTATCCCGCATTTGGGATCCATTAACAATTCATTGGGAATCAAATTATACCCGTCATAGATAAATTAAATCACATAAATAGTTCATTGGTTATGAATCATACAACCATCATTGAATCAAGCAATTGGATGAAGAAATAAACATAATAAAGTACAACAAGGAAATTTCCAATCTATCAACTATAGGGGAAACACGTGGACACGATCCATTTTCCTAAGCAATTAAGTACACAGTCAACCTTTGACATCACACAGCCAGCGTTGGATGCAACATGGTTTGTTTCAGGCATTTTCTAGTTCAACCTTGACGTGACCAATTTAGGATGACCCGTTCCGTGTTTCATTACTCTTTCCTAGCTCACATCCACACTGGTCGAACAACATGATATGTCAGATTTTAACATGGCCCATTTTGTATGCCATGATGGTGTTTATTCTCACGCAATCCATGTTTAATAAGAATATGGCCCTTGTTCAGAGTGAAATAGCTTGTGTCTGACCAAACCAATTCCGATTTGTATAACATCGTTGTTAACACAACCTATTTCAAGAAACAACATGGTCCATGTTAGGTTTAGGGCGTTGGTTTTCATTGCATTTTCTCAATTCAAGGAACATGGTCCGTGCCAGGGTAGCATGACCCCTTTTTAGGGTTAGAGTTTTATATCGGCATCATCTTTGATATAAGGAATATGGTCCATATCAAAGGGTGACGAGGCCCATTTCCCCCGCTCCGATGATATTTGAGGAAACGACCTATGTCCTGAGCCATGCAACAATTCATGTAATAGTGAACGTGGATCATGTCGGTAGGACATATCCGTGTTCGGTCTCCAAGTTCTCCATGGCAATTGTAGTTCTTGTCGTCATTCGGAGGTCGATAAGTGCATCATGTAATTAATAATTCATTATAACAAATAACTTTCATGTAAGGATCCTAATCTACTTTCAATCTTCATAAAATTCCTTTATTCTATCATATGCACATGAGAAAACCTAAAGTTGATCCTCCTAATTACATACCTTGATTCTTCGTTAGCCTATCCTCGTATTCCTTGTCCTTGCTTGTTCTCCTCGTCCCTCAGTAGCAATATGTCTTCTTGTTCCTCCTTCGATCATTGTTGGTACTTATCTTCTTCATCTTCACTTGATGAAACCTCGAGCATGAAAACCAAGGAGCCAACAATGCCAACAAGGGAGGATGGATGGGTCTTACCTCTAATCCACTAGACAAGGGAGATAGAGAGAAGAGAAGAAAGGCTTGTGATGGCGAAGGGGAGAAATAATGACCTAAGGCAGAAATAATTCATGACACTGAATTTACATAGACGAGTCCTAGGGTTCTAGATGAGTTTAAAATGAAATCAAATTTGAAATATTAATTCAAACACATTAGTCTTTGTCATGCAGGCACGACACAGTCCTTGCCCTTGTCCTACTCGGACATGGTCCATTTTTTCTTTCATTACAGGTTGTTGTGGCCTGGGTGAAAAATTGCTCGTATCTCATTTTTAGATGATCCATTTTGCCTTTTTATTTTTAATCTCTGATGTGTGCTAATGTGTCCTAAAAATATCGCTAGCAAGTACATAAGTTATTATCAAGTTACAGTTAAAGATGAGTTGAGTTGTCCTTCCCACGAGGATTATATTCTACCTTAATCTAATCTCGCAAACTATTGAGAGGGGTAAATTGAGTTAGATAAAATAATTTTTCATAAGCTAAAATAAAAATAAAGGAAAACATTAAAGATATGATCAATATGAACTATGATAACTTCAATCACTAGACCCAGATGAATAAAGATGTTAGATTCAGGTTTTACTATAGGTTTTTAATCATAATTCAAATTCTTGTCAATTCTTGAGAGCATTAGGGTTTCATAAAGATATGACTTCCTCTCCAGAATGAGCCAACCTCATCGAAATTCTAAGAGATTGATTGCTCCTCTCTAGGATGACAATCTAACCCAAAAGGAGGGTTGAGATGCTTGAAGATGGATTCCCTAAACTATGAATTATTTCTCTCCAAGATGTTAATTACACATATCTCACACGAAAGATATTCCTATAAGATGCTATCTACGTGTGGTATGCAATGCCTTGAATAAAAATTTCAAAAATCAATGCAAAAATCAACAAGAATCATGAACATGCTCTTCCTATCTAGGATGATAACATGATCCACAATCTTAGAAAATTTATTAACTACATTAAGATTTACATGCATACACATAGGAGATTGAATAAACTAAAATTAATATAAAATTATAGTTCATCTAGTTATCCCTTTACAATAAAAATTCTCCAAAAGAAAATTCTAAATTTAATACATAGGAGTTCATCCTTCGATAAAAGAAGAAGGGATACAAAATATGATTTACAAAAATAACACCGTCACGATGATCTTCTTCAGAGAAATCTAGCAACACTTTGTCTTCTTCTTCCTGTGTAGGCTCTGCCAGACTTGATGCATACCCCCAATGGAGTTTCAAAGGGTTATTTATATTTTGGAAGAGTGTTTGAATGATAAAATTCATGTTGGAGAAGATAAGGTTGAATCAACGGCTCCAATCTCCAAAAGATAATTCAAAACATCCTAAAAAATAAATATATTTTTTTCCTAAAATTGTGACGGCCCGTGACGAGATTGTCACGATTGTGATCGAAGAACATTTCATGTATACGGCATTTTGTCACTGTCTATGGCTCAGATGTCATGGTCATGACCGAAGAGTATTTTTCTCTTTACATAATATCATGGCCTGTGACCTGGAAATCAAGGTCGTGATCAAAGGGTCTTAAGCCTTCATCTCATGTCATGGTCCGTGAACTATCCGTCACGACCATGACCGAAGAGTGTGTCCTCCATCAATATGCTCACGGGCGTGCGCCTTTATCACGACCATGTTTCACGACAGTGACAAAGATTGTCACGACCGTGACAAGCTGAATTTTTTGTTCTTTTTAACTTTTTCCATCCAATTTCACCATAAATTTTTGTGATCTTCTTCCGCCATACTGCCAAGTACCCTACGCATGAAAACACAAGATTATGCAAACTCTGACTCTGAAAACAAAAAAAATAATAAGTGAATATAAGAGTAAAATGATGCATATGGCGATAAAATGAACGAAAATCATACTAAAGATGAAATGAAAAATATGACTAATTTAGCACGCATCAAATTCTCCCAAGCTTAGTTGTTGCTTGTCCTCAAGCAAATTCCAGAGCAATGCTCAAGACTATTCCATCATAATATTGTTATCATGCATACCAATATTTTCTTTACACCCTCTCTCTCTCTCTCTCTCTCTCTCTCTCTCTCCTCTCTCTCTCTCTCTTGCTCCTCACTAGTAATGCATCTTCATCAATCCTCCTACTACATAGAGTTTCTAACCCATAGACAGTTTAAACTATGTCCCTCACAGACAAACTCTAACAAGTTACAACATTAATGTTGAAGGAAAAAGTATCCTTGAGGTTATACATTTAAACATTAAGAATAAATATTAAGAAGTTCTAACTTTCAATCAGGGTTACACAAGGAAGTGCATATAGTGGGTTTTCGACCAATGAATCTCAAACCGGACGACCTTAGGTCACTAGGATTTAAGAGTGCCATACGAGTTTATTTGTCTAAACATTTCCAAGTTCTGAATGAAAGATCGAACTAAGCAATTAAGTAAACACCTAGGCGCTTCTCCAATTTGCACAAGGTGGTCCATGTAGGGGCTTTCCGTTGATGACTCCTTCACCATATGGCCTTACGGCAATAGGTGTTAAGATACCCCTTGAGCTTACTAGCCCGGATTCACCTAGGTTCTGAATAACCACATAAGTATTTACCTCAACCACTTATTTCTTATTTTTTTAGAATTTTGCATATATCATTTTTCTTAGCTTTGCAGTTGTTCATAATTTTTTACAAGCTCAAAGGATACTTAACCATTCAATAAAAAGCCTTTGAAAATATAGGCTCTAAATATAATAAAGTTGAAAAGAACTTGTTGTTTAGGGAGTCATAGATTTATTCCACAAGGTTCAAGAATCCAATATTGTTTGTGATTTACATTTAAAAGAAAGGACATCGAATTTCATAGATCACGCAAGACAGCTCTAGAATATATACTTAAGTAGAATTAGAAGTTAAGCAAATGTTATTAGATGAACACAATATTTTTGGATTTTTAACTTTTTCTAATGCTCAAACATGGATGCATACAACTAATGAGACCCAAACATGGAATACAACATACACAACAAGAAATGCATGAAATGCAAACTCTCTCAAGCTTAGACCAAATGTTGTCCTCAATGTTTAAGTGTTCGTCAAGGGAGATGATACAACAATGCAAAAAAATAAAAATAGAATGCAACTAAAAAATAGAGAAAATATGACCAGACTACTCCATAGGTAGCGGCAACGGCGGTGCTAAGATACCTCCGTAACGGTCCTGGCTAGTGTGATAGTCATACATGTGTATAATCATCTCGTCGATGCTATCTTGGTGCGCTCGAATCTCCATCAACATATCAGCCTAACTATTCTGGCGCACTCTAATCTCTATCATCATCTCGGATTGTCGCAGCTGCTCCGCTCTAATCGCCTCTAGTGTGGCTTGAAAACTTGAAAATTTTAACTAGGAACCATATGAAGGCATATTGTCAATAGATATGTCGGGCAGCTCAAAAGATGGTCCTGCATCTAATGATCGAGGTCGGCGTCGAGGTGAAGGCAATGGTGGGGGCTCAACTTCCTCTGTAGGACGTCTAGAAAGCTATGGAAAGAATAGTCATTTGGCCCTATCGAACACTGTGAACCTCTGAGACTCGTCATAAGGGATCTTGTCCCACTATTCTTGAAAATAAAGTTATTGCCTTCTGTGTCGATGACGGCAAGCTTCATACTCAGTAGTGTACTCTAGTCCAAGTAGATCCCACCCTTGACCAACTTGGAGTCTGCCAACTATATCTAGACGCAAATTCAATCACATGCAAGGTTCATTTTAGCCCAAATTAAGCTTTAGGTCATGACTCATACAACCATCATTAATTCATGCAATAAAATTATTTGAATGGAACATAATCAATAGGGATTTATATTCATTAATTGTCAGAACATGGTTTGCGTCCTCTCAAAAAACTGCTCATTTTTTGGGTGTTGGTTGTTCATGTTCAACCATAGTCAGGACACGGCCTACATAAGGATATGACACAACCTGTGTCATATGTCTGACGTGGCTGGTTCAAAGTAACTCGCTCAATTTCCTATGACACGACATGGTTTGTGTTTGCTGGACGTCACTAATCACACAACCCATTTTGCGAAGGACACAGTCCATGTCAGATTTTGAGTCCATGTCAGTATCGCCTTCGTTCTGAGGGGCATGATCCGCGTCCAATGCGGCATGGTCAGTTTTTCTCACTTCAGGTATGGTTTGCGGAGCACACCCTATGTTCGAAGCGTTGCGAGTGTCATACCATCGAACGTGAATCGTGTCATCTCTAGCACTATCTGTGTTTGGCTTCCTATTTACTATTCTACTAAGTAAATTCTTTATCATACGCATATGAAAAATCTTAAGGTTGATCCTCCTTAATTACATGCCTTGATTGCGTTGGTTGATCTGCCTCATTTTTGCATTCCCCAATCCTTATTCCTTTCTTGTGTATCTTTCTCCTCCTTAGTCCCCTAGGAGAGAGGGAGGGAGGGAGAGAAAGAGAGAGAGAGAGAGAGAGAGAGAGAGAGAGAGATCTGATTGCTTGAGCTTGGGAGAGAAATAATGAGACTCTCCTCTCCCTCTATTAACCTCTTTTTATAGGGTTCATTAGGACCTAATCCAAGTCCAACTCAACTTACTCCCCCTCTTATTTTACTTTATCCCAGAACCAGATTAATAATCATCTATCTCAAAGTCTATCTCCTAAAATATTAACTTTTATCTCCAACCGGATTGGAACCCAGGTAACACACAACACGACACGTGTTCGGCCTGACACAACCTATGTCGGGCTAAGTACTTGTTTTTTAGCAACATGGGCCATGTCCCTCTGGACACGGTCCATGTTGAAGCTTTTATTTTTCGTTTTGGCCATTTTTCGTCAACTACATGTAGCAAGGCTAGTGTCTTGAATGGACACAATCCATGTTGATCATTCATTTAATTATTTTAATTCTTGTAATTAGCCGAGTGTTACACCTTGATTACTCCTATCTTCCACTTTTGTACAATGGAAAAAAATGTCCCTCTTGCTAGTTGTTCACACATCTTGGCTAGAGCCACAAAAAAGAGGTGGAAAGAAAGAGAGAGTGTGAGGTATTTTATAGTTGTGGGTTAGTGGGCAGGTTAGTAAGTTATTGAGTGTGACCTTTGTGGTGGCTATTAAAGTTTCAATAATAAGTCATTTTAGTGGGCAATTGGGGCCCCACAATTTTTTGTTATTATAGTCGCAAAGAACATAAGTTGATAATACTATTAAGAGGACTTAGTGAATGAAATGGTTTGGGTGTTGATATGGTAGCATTTGTTTTATCCTAATGCTATTCATTACTTTATAGTCGCAGAGAACATAAGTTGATAATATTGTTAAGAAAACTTAGTGAATGAAATGGTTTGGGTATTGATATGGTAGCATTTGTTTTATCCTAATGCTATTGATTACTTGATTGGATTGTAAATCATCATACAGTGTACATTTTTATCTTGATGCTGAAATCACTAAGTTGAATTTATAATCTTGTGTTAGGGTACGCTATGTGGAAACCCAATTTCATTTAAGAGGTTATTCGTCCGACAAAGGAGGTCTGGGTGATATAAAAAGAATGTCTTGATAGTACTGTTAAGATATAATAACTTCACAACATAAACACATCGAAAATGGATTAAAAAGAAAATTATAGTAGCATTTATGCTTCTATCCAAACAATAATTGACTTATCAAGCCAACTTCTTGCATCTTGCTTTGGATGTCTCTTTAACAATGAATCATAGCAGAGATAAGAAGCTTCTCTATGAAATCTGTGACAGAGAAAGGATGAAATTAATGTGTTAGAAATGTTAATCCAACAACATTGGTGATAAAATATTCCTTCATAGATTTGAACCAATCTATTTAGAGTGAATGCTAAGAGGATGTGATAACAAAGATAAAATAAGTGTGATTCATATTTGCTAAGCCTAGATTTCTGCCATGGGATGTGATATAAATATCATAGGGTATCATCATCATAATATAAGTGTGACAGGCACATTTGAGAAGTGTGTGATGCGCGAAAATTTCGAAAATAAAATCTAAACACATAATCTAAAACTACAAGTATATAGTTATCAATTGTACTAATTAAAGGTGTCAAATCCACAATGATGTATGACTGGCTATCAAGAAAATTCATTTTAATAATTAATCAATATAAATCAATTTTTGTAGTTTATGCTAAGAAGACAGAAGAGTTGTAGAGAAAAATCAGGTCAGGTGTGAATCTAGAGCATTAGGTTCACCACAAAAATAATTCATTGTCATCAATGCAAATTAAATAGTAAAAATTAGGCATACAGTTGAGACTCAGGTATTATCAATTAGCTCTCACTATATTTGCTATGTAATCCTCATCCGAACTTTCTTTTCAACCCCTTAATGGAAAGGTAAAGCAATGCAAAGACTATATATTGTTGACAAAGTTTGGTCACAGCCTACGTCCTCCCTTTCTCAACCTCGAGACCATCGGAGATCCGCTAGCTTACCTTCTTAGGACAATGAAGCTCTCATAAACACTTTAATCACCTCAACATGCTATGTGAGAACCTTTCTTACAATTGAGCTCACAAGACCAAGGAAAAGATTATCTCTCACACTTTCAAGAACGATTATACGAGAGAGAGATACAAGGAGAAAGAACTTGAAGTAAATGTCAATTGAATGCTCAAGTATTGGTTCCTTCCTACTCCAAGTTTGGCCTTGTATTATAGTGCAACTCCATCAATTTTTCTATTAGGAGTTTGCAAAATTGGCCAAACCTTCTATGCATCCAAAATGCGTTAGGTGTGTTGTCAAAAAAAGTTTTTGTCAATCGCTGAATTTTTTCTGTCATATACTTGCTGACATCATTTTACTATTGGAGTGTCTATGTAAGCCCAAGCCAAAAATTGGAAAAAGGCCTACTAGTGATTCCGTAATTAACTTGAACTAGCAGGTCACAATTATCGTTTCATATGGTAAATAACTAAATAATAAATAAAATAATTTAATCGATTGTTGATTGTCGACATGTGTCCTTTCAAATGATAAAAGGGTAGGACTTCTATTTTCCCTCCTTTGCTCCCTTTTGTTGCTGCTTATTACACGTCTCTGCAACTGTCGCTACCATAACAATGCTGACTCCATATTACATCAATTTGATCACCAGAGACCATCTCAAATAGAGAAAGATGAGGCAATATTATCCATGACATTTTGGAGAGATACATTGAATGAAATTAGAGCGGACTCAAGTGATACACCGATGACATAGGGAAAGAACGAACATCATAAATTGTCATCGGATCTTAGTTTCTCTTTCTAGTGAGCCCTTAATCATTTTCCTTGATTTCTGAGGTCATATGTGCTGAGAGTTTGAGGCATTTTGATGAAATAGTGATTATCATGTTCTCTCGTCTAATTACTCGACATGATGGAATCCCAGGAACTCGCATGCTTCATAGTTTTTGTTTCATAATTGAAGGTAAGCGCTTTTTCCGAAGATCACAAGGTTGATATGGTTCAGTTAAGTTCTTTATTGGTTCCTCTTTGTGTGCCATTTCAGCATTGGTCAATTTTGTTTGTAGTAGTCACTTCCGGATTTAGTCGACATCATCGGATGCGGTAAACATCACTGAAGACCACGCACACTTCACTAGTAAGCACTTGACACTCGACATGAATGGTAGGACTTAAGGATTGTTTATGCGACTCCTAATTGTGCTCATCAATTGTTGATTGTAGCACCATCCCTATTGTGTCATCCTCGAATCTATTGCCATTGGTGTTGAGTAAGACGACCAAGTGCAGCACTTCTTGTCTCTTGGAGTAACCAGAGTTTTATGGTACCACTGGAGGACCGTCCAACTTCATCACTGTTGAAAATATGACTTCATGACTTATGTCATACTTATATTCTTTTGATGATGAAAACCTTATGAAAACTTTGGAATATATATATA
>LTAE01003311.1:3440-38012 GCA_001647135.1 Pontederia paniculata
TAAATATAATGAAGTAATTTTATTATTAAGTCTTTAAATCTTACATATATACATATATATATATATATATATATATTTATATAAGTAATACAGTCTTATTGCATTTGTCGCATCAACAATTTTTTAAAAATAATATTTTGAAGATATTTAAATTATTTTTTCAAAATAATTTTGAAACAATTAATAGAAAATATTTATTTTAAAAGAATCCTAACTTTAAAAAAACACGTAAAATGATTATTATTAAAAAAATTACCTAAATAATTATTATACAAGTAATGTGTTGGTAACTACAATAAATTAATTCCAAGTCAAATAAATTAAGAAATTATAAATTTAAATTTATTATTACTTTAAGAATTAATTTTTGCCTGGGAAAATAAAAAATTAATGAATTATAATAATAATTTAAAAAGAGTCTAAAAAATTAATAATAAATTATTAAGAAGATAAAATTCTAATTTATTAATATTTCCAGAATATTTGCTCCAATGAAAAATAAAAAAAAACCAATTGTTGTTTTTAAGCTAAAATAAACTAAGAAAATTAAAATTATAATACTCAAATAACTATTATTTAAAAACATTGAAGTACATTTATTATTAATTTTATAATTATTATTAACAAAGAGAATTGTTTTCCAAAGAATGCTAACAAAGTGAATTATGAAAATTTTAAAATTTTTATTTAAATAAAGAGTACATTGTTAAACAAAGAAAAAAAATTAAAGATATAATAATGACAATAAAGAATCAATGTAAATAAATAAAATTTAAAATTTGATTTATTATTTATTTTTAAAATTATGATGTCCCTTAAAAATAAGAAATGTAATAAAACAATAATTCACTAAAAAGAGTTAAAAACTCAAATAAATTAATAAAATTTTAATTTTACTTTATTGTAAGAGTCTTAAAAAATAAGAATGATTTGTAAATAATACTAATTCAAGTAACATAATAAAAAAAATCTAGTCTTTTGAATTAGTTTTCCACTAAAACAAGAATAAAAAGGATAAAGGAAACAAAATAAAAATTTAAAAAATCTAAATAAAAAAATCTAATTTAGTATAATTATTGGAGTTATTTTCGTGAAAACCTAAAAAAATATTGATTTAAGTCATATTTTTATTATTATACAGTCTTTGAGTTAAAATCATCATTAACTAATTCTTATGTAATTAAGTAGTTTATACCTTTAAGTTATAAAAATAACAATAAAATTATATTCATTATTGAAGATTTTGGTGCAACAATATGTTTACATTTTAAGAATATGTTTTTATTGTATAAATCAATTTAACTATCATTGTAATTTATATAATTTGCATTTGAATTTAAGTTATTAACTATCTTTTATGTCATATTTAACATATTTTATGTGACACATTTAGTTTAGTTTTAATTAATTTGTCCATTACATCCACCATTTTACTTAATTTTGCTGTTTATTTCATATCAATTGGTATGTACCTAAATTCTTATATTTTTTTATAGGATTACATCAAAAGGCTGTGGAAGGCCGATTAATCACGGTCATGATGATTAAGTCACGATCGTTGCCGCAAGGAAGATTTTAATTGGCACGACCATTAGAATACAAATCATGCCCGTTAGGACATGATGCACAAGCAACTTTACGAGCGTGAAGGAACATCAATTCAAAGATTCACGATCATGAAATCCAGTTCACGGGTCGTGAAGATATCGACAACGGTTATAGTCACGAATGTGAAATTTAGTTCACGAGCTATGAATATTTCGGGAGATAGAAAAGAAGTTATGATCACGACCATGAAATCCAATTCACGACTCCCCATATACCGATTATAGTTCGATCACGTAGTGAAACCTATTGTCACGGCCGTGACACGCAAATCTGAAAAAAAATATTATTCTAATCCAATTTTATACTATATTTTTCTAAATTTGCATCCAAGGGTGATTTTTTTGTCTAATCTCATCATATTGAAGATTTGAAGGTTAACTTAACTTCCAAAGATTATTAAATCCTCTCTTTCATATAAATAAAAGCCGAAACTCCTTAAAAAGGGTAAGCTCTCAGGGACATTATTTTGATTCTTCCTTTCCTAGAGGCAAGTGCTTGTGCCAAATGCTGCTAGAGTTCTACCAACAAGAAGAAGACAGTCATTCATGGGAAGACTGTTATGCAATTCTACAGTAGACTCTTGTATTCTCTTATCTATTTGGGATGAACTATTTCTATTATTTAGTCATGTGTAATTTTTTCGAGTAGTTTGGTTTAGAAAATTTGTGAATCATATTTTGAATTGGATATTTTTTGAATTGTTTCTTTTAGAACATAGATGTTGTTTTTAATTGTTTTGCTTCCTTGTGATGATCATGAATTTATATCATTCACTAGTTAATGTGATTGATTTCATTAATTTGAACTTGTGGAGGAATTGATTTTTGAATATTAGTAATGGCATTTCATGACACAATCTGAATTATTCACTTGAGATTTTATATTGTGTGGCATGTTAAGTTAGATTTGATTTAAGCGACTAACAATATAGTTGATGCAATCTTCCATGCATCTTAAATTAAGATTTAAGTTTGGTGGATTCGTTTGAACGTCCCCATAAAATATGACTTTAAAATAGGTGATTGCACATGTGTAGAGAATGACAAATTTAGCAAATCTAGTCCATCATTAGAATAATTTACACCAAATTGAATCCAATATAAAATAGTGATGAACAAAATTCCTAATTTTCTTAATTTGATTTAACTATCTCAATCTATTTTTCAAACTCTCATTCTCTTATTGACTTGTTTCTTTTGTTTTATTTTTCCGTTTATTGGAATAAAAATATGAAATTAATTTTGAATTGAACTTTCTCTCTATCGCTTTGGTTTAAATAAATTGTCACAAAAGTTCTCGTGAGAACGATATCCCCTCTTATCTTCTATATTACTTGTGCAATCAATATGCTTGTTGACATTTTTCTCTACTGCCACAAAGGAGGTTGAGTTGGCTTACAAAATAAATCTTAATCTTCATATTTTTATTTTAACTTATCTTTTGTGATTTTTTATTTTCATAATATGTTTACCTGTTATAATTTGAATATTGAATTATGATAATTTTTTTCGTTAATTTTTATTATATTCAATAAATATTTATTCTCTATTTTTTATATTAACTTTAGGTTAGAATGAAATAATTGATATGATTATCGAATTATGATATAAGACCATGAAGATTAACTATTTATTTCTATCTTACATAATAAATATTTTGTATACAAATTAAAAATACATGTCATGATAATTGAGTTGGGATAATTCATATATTTGTATTATAATTTTGGATTTAATGGATGTGTTATCTAAATTTTCTAATAATATCATGTTAAAGTTAAGGTGGATATCAAATTTTCTTTCTCTTTCTTTTTTTTAGATCTAACATTTTATGATTAGAAAGTTAGGTAATATGGGTTAACACCTTCATTTTTCTTATAATTATTTATATCCTTACATCTCACGGTTAATAGAGAGTAGTTAATAATTAAAGGAATTATGATTGTGGTTAGGAAACTATGTTTTAGGGTAAATCTACTTTAATCGAGCAAGATCTTTTATGTCATTAACTTTTATATAGAATAGCTGGTTAAATTGGAACTCGAGTATCCTACCTTACTCATTCTGAAATTCGTGATGTAAATCTGTTCTTCCGTTGATTTGGGGATTTTTATCGTCACATTTAAACAATAGAGTTTAAAATACAAACACCTTGAGATTATTTTCTTGAACAAGCTTCCTTTATCATTTAAACAAAAGTAAGGCCATATCAAAATACTTGGCATTTAAATCATATTAAGTTGTTTAGCGTCCTTGGATGGTCGAAAATCTTATTATTATCAACCATTGGTCATTTGCAATTTTTTTTGAAGGAATTGAATTTAAATGTGTTTATAATTCATGGAAGAAGCCAATCAGCTAGCGGGTTTAATTATCAGGATGCTTCAATTAGAGCAGCTAATCCACTAACTTTCTTTTAAAAAAGGAAACATAGAAAAAATATACCTATGTTGTCTAACACAATGCCAACTCATTATTACAGAATAATAATCATGTCAAGCACTTGCTTTAACAAGCAATTGACATTTGAAAAGAGAAAAAAAACAAACATTTAAAATTTTCGATTAGAGGATAATGATTTTATTTTTTACATTAGTTCAGAAACTGGACAAGGATTTTTTTTTTTAATTTTTGGAATACTCAGAGGGATGATACAGCATTAATATGCTTCCAGCTGATGGCTTTTGAAGCAATTTTCTTTTTCTTTAATAAATTAATGTTGTACCATAAAAAAGTTGAGAGAGAGGGTACAGATTTTTCCAAACTATTTATAGCCTTGAGGAAAGCAAAATTAAGCGCATCCAATCGCTCTGCACTGCGGCTCAACATCAGGTGAGTTCCCTCTACTTCTTATAATTAGATCAATACATTTATTGGACTTGTAGTTATTAGTCCCACATTTCCTCCTCTTCTTGATTCAGTTTCAGTAGATTGCAATAAGAATCAGACATCAAGCATAGTAAAAAAATTCAGCATAACGTGACCATGATTGATTCATGTATACATATAAATGAATGTGTAACGCAGTTATATAAGAAGTTTCATTTACTTTCTATACATGTATTTATAAAAAGAAATCTTTGGCTTTTCGTTGGTTTAACGAGCATGCAGAAGTGATGTTTATGTACTTACTAAACTAATACTGGATCTATAAGAACAATGTTTGTTCTACGTGCCTTGCAGTTGCATATAATACATATCAGTAGAAAAAGGCGCAGCAGCAAAAATGCCAGAAAACCTAAAGGTCCTGAACGCCCTGGACGTGGCCAAGACGCAGTGGTACCACTTCCTGGCCATCGTCATCGCCGGAGCAGGTTTCTTTACCGACGCCTACGACCTGTTCTGCATCTCCCTCCTCACCAAGCTCCTGGGACGCATCTACTACTTCGACCCGAACTCCAAGACCCCAGGCATCCTGCCACCCAACGTGTCCGCCGCCGTGACCGGCGTCGCCCTGTGCGGCACGCTCGCTGGACAGCTCTTCTTCGGGTGGCTCGGCGACAGGCTCGGCCGCAAGTCCGTGTATGGCTTCACCCTCGTTCTCATGGTCACCTGTTCCCTTGCGTCGGGGCTTTCCTTCGGCCACACCGCCAAGGGCGTCATGGCCACCCTTTGCTTCTTCCGCTTCTGGCTCGGCTTCGGCATCGGAGGAGACTACCCCTTGTCCGCCGTCATCATGGCGGAGTACGCCAACAAGAGGACGCGCGGTGCCTTCATCGCAGCCGTCTTCGCCATGCAAGGCTTCGGCATCCTCACAGGAGGTATTGTTGCCATCATGGTGTCGGCAGCCTTCAAGAACAAGTACAATGCCCCGCCTTACAGCGTGGATCCACAAGGGTCGACTGTCCCGGAGGCCGACTACGTGTGGCGTCTCGTCCTCATGTTCGGCGCCATCCCTGCGGCCCTCACCTTTTACTGGCGGCTTCAGATGCCCGAGACCGCACGTTACACTGCACTGATCGCCAAGAACGCGAACAAAGCTGCCAATGACATGTCCAAGGTCCTGCAGGTGGAGCTCGACGAGGACGCCGCGAGGCTCGAGCTATGGGCCAAGAACAACAACTTCGGTCTCTTCTCTAAGAAATTTCTCCAGCGACACGGCCTCCACCTCCTCGCCACCACCACCACCTGGTTCTTCCTCGACATCGCCTTCTACAGTCAGAACCTCTTCCAGAAGGACATCTTCAGCGCTGTCGGGTGGATCCCCAAGGCTGCATCGATGAATGCCATCGAGGAGGTGTTCAAGATCGCTCGCGCACAGACCCTCATTGCGCTCTGTGGCACAGTGCCCGGCTACTGGTTCACCGTCGCCTTCATCGAGTACATGGGACGCTTCTGGATTCAGGCCATGGGATTCGGCATGATGACCGCGTTCATGCTGGGCTTGGCCATCCCGTACCACCACTGGACCATGCCGGGCAACCACGTCGGCTTTGTGGTCATGTATGGCTTAACGTTCTTCTTCGCAAACTTCGGGCCGAACAGCACGACCTTCGTGGTTCCTGCAGAAATCTTCCCTGCGAGGCTGCGATCAACATGCCACGGCATCTCCGCGGCCTGCGGCAAGGCCGGGGCTATCATTGGTGCCTTCGGGTTCCTGTACGCAGCTCAGAACAAGGACCCGGCGAAGAGGGAGAAGGGGTACCCCGGCGGCATCGGGGTCAGGAACTCTCTCTTCTTGCTGGCCGGGACCAACGCCATCGGCCTCTTCTTCACCCTCTTTGTGCCGGAGTCGAAGGGCGTCTCTCTGGAGGACATGGCGCAAGAGAACCAAGAAGGGGATTACGAGGAGAGGAGGGTGGCGGCCGCGTGAAGAAAGATAACTGTGCGCTTTGCCATGTAGAGCTTTTCGAAACATTTCTCCCTTCGATTGCTGTGTTTTCTTTTTACTGCTAATTTTTTGTCACTTTAATTTGGATTTCTTATTTTTCTTTCAATCACAAATAAAAAAAAATGTTGTTGTTATTGTGTTCATGTAACCTCGACAACTATTTATGAAAGTTTGAAACTACTGTAAAATATTTGAGTTTTCCTTATTTTTCACTGAGTGAATAAAATGCAACTTTATTTATTAGCTTTAACTAATATTTTTACCACAGAAAAAAAACAGCCAAATATTGTTCAGCTCTGACCAAGCAAAGACCTTGCAGTGCTGGTAATGTTCTCTTCTGTGAACCCAAACTTTTTGAAGGTGTCCAAATAAGCTCCACTGGCTCCAAACTCATCAACTCCGAGCACCACTCCGCCATCGCCAACGTACTCCTTCCACCCCATCGGAGAGCCCGCTTCCACGGCCACCCGCTTCCGGACGCCCGCCGGCAGAACGGACTCCTTGTACCCCGTCGGCTGGCCGTCGAACAGCCTCCAGCACACCAGCGATACGACCCTCACGCGACGCCCCTCCCCCCTCAGCGCCTCGGCGCTCCCTTCGCACAGGCACAGCTCTGATCCCGTGCCGATCAGTATGATCTCCGGGAGGCCGTCGCCCGAGTTGTCGGAGACCACGTAGCCGCCGCGCTCCACGGCGTCGGCCGAGGTGCCTCCAAGGTTGGCGGCCACCTTTTGGCGCGACAGAGCGATCGCGCTCGGGATGCCTCTGTTCGACACCGCCACTCTGTAAGCTCCGGCCGTCTCGTTCCCGTCGGCGGGACGGAAGACCAAGAGGCGAGGGATCGCTCGGAGTCCCGCCAGCTGCTCCACCGGCTGATGCGTCGGCCCGTCCTCTCCCAGACCAATGGAGTCGTGGGTGAAGACGTAGAGAACGCCTGCATGGCTCAACGCTGACAACCTGATAGAATTCTTCATGTAGTCTGAGAACGTCAGGAATGTGGCCGCGAAGGGTATAAGTCCACTTCCATGCAGGGCAATGCCGGTGGAGATCCCTGCCATGGCGTGCTCGCGGACGCCGTATCGTATGTTGCGGCCCCATGGCGAACCAGGGAGTTGGAAGTCGTCGTAGCCTTTTAGATACACTTTGTTTGAGCTTGCGAGATCCGCACTTCCCCCAAGCAGCCCAGGAAGCACCTTCACCAGAGCATTCAGACACTTCTCAGAGTACCCACGAGTAGCATCGACAGGATCAGAAGTAGACCATGTCTGATTAAAGATGGCAAGTATTTAGTCTGTGCTTGGATTTTGATAACTGAATCTAATGAGATAAAATATACTGAGAAGATTTGGTTACTGGTAATATATCTTCCCATTGTTTTGTCAGGCCTCCATTGAGTAGGACGTTGAACTCATTTGCTTCCTCAGGGTACTTGGTCTTGTAGTACCTCAATGTGGAGTTCCATTGCTTCTCTAAGCTCTCTCCATACTCAATTTGTCTCCTCATTTCCCTGAAACATTGTCAATTGAATTATGGACGACGAAGTTCTTAAAAAATGCAGCACAAGTCGCTCTAATTACCAGACGTGGAAGCAATAACACAGCTGCCAAAGTACTACTACTTGCAGAAGAAGCTTGAATGCTTCATCAAGTTAAGCTTGACTAAGCTAAAATTTACCTCTAACACATGTACACACATACATATTTATTTCTCAAGATTTGAGATGACTGCTAAGTTTTGTTAGAAAACAATAAGAAACCAAGTTTGAATACACAACCTTAATCGAGAAGAGAGGAAGAACATATACCTGTAAACCAGAGGAATAACATGAAACGGTTCATTGTCTGTCCATGTAACTTTCTCTCTCATGTTCTTGACATCCTCCTCCTCAAAAGTTCCATGATGTGCTTTTGAAGTACCCTCCTTCTTAGACAACCTTCCTATCAGTGTTTTCACCTGAACAGTGCACAAAATGCAACAACCAAATTCTAATTTTTTAGACTAAATATAATTTATAGCATACAAACTTGAACAGATGATTTTTACACAGCGCTTGTTAAAAGAAGCAGAAATAGAACTAAGAGGAAATATGTCTTGCCCTGATGAAGGTTGGCTTTCTTTGCTCCTGATGAGCCATCGCTATTGCTTCTCTGAATGCTCCCACATCTTCGTGTACATTTTCCACTGTGATAGTGTTCCATCCGAGAGCTTCGAATCGCAGAGATATGTTTTCGGAGAAAGTGAGGGCTGTATCTCCATCAATTGTGTTATGGTTGTCATCATATATCAGTGTCAGCTTGTTAAGCTTCCAGTGTGCTGCAAGAGAGGCAGCTTCATGAGATATCCCTTCCATGGCGCATCCATCACCCATGATGCAATATCTGAATTCAGACACACGAAGCAAAATTATACGACCAATCTTTTCAATAATTAGTACTTGAGTTGAGATGCTCCGAGAGAAGTTTCAAGGAACAAACGTCCGGTGGTCGACCAGAACGGCGTCGGGCTTATTGAAGCGTGCAGCAAGATGTGCCTCTGCAAGCGCGAGACCGACGGCGTTCGCCACGCCTTGTCCAAGAGGACCTGCTCAACGTTAAAACTAGTTTATGTACTGAAGACGTTACTAATCAAAGACATCTCATCACAGATTTGTAGAGGAAAATTTGCACCTGTTGTAACCTCGACACCGGCGGTTACAACATTCTCCGGGTGGCCGGGTGTTCTGCTACCCAACTTACATAGCCTTTTCAGGTCATCAAGCTGAACATAAAATTGCATGTATAATGTATGCGTGTAGAAATGATTTGAGAATCTATAATTTATAAGGAAAAGATTCGAACTTTTAACAAGTAACTGTTGGATAAATGCCTCAAATCTACTCAAGATCAGGAATCCAACTATTTTGATCCTGTACAGCACCTGAACAGAGTCGAACCCGGCAAGGTGCATGCACACGTACTGAAGCAGGCATCCATGTCCGGCACTGAGCACGAACCTGTCTCTGTTGAACCACTTGGGGTTCTTGGCGTTGTAGCGCATGACGTGCCGGTAGAGACAGTAGCCGACCTCCGACATCCCGAGCGCCATGCCGGCGTGCCCGGCCTGCGCGTGCTGGACGGCGTCGACGATGAGCATCCGGACGTTGTCCACGGCCCTCCGGTCGACGGAGCTCTGGAAGTACTCGTCGTCCTGCTGCAGCTTCTCCTTGTGCAGAGGGCCATCGGGCGACCTCTTCAGCTCGTCCGCCCAGGAAAGCTTGTAGTCGTGGCCGGGGGTGCGGAGCTGAGCTCGGACGTGAAGGGCGCGCCGTTTGATGGAGATTGCTGGTTTGGTCGAGAGGGCAGAAGGGTAAAGGTGCTGACGAGGGTGCTGGCAGAGGAAAGAGGAGAGAGCCATGGCGAGAAAGAAGTGGAGATCAAACTGGAAGCTCCTGAAGGTGAGGTGAGCAGTGCAGGAAGTATTTGTACTGCGGCAACGGCTCCGAAACGTGGAGTGGCTTTTTGTAAGCCACGCACAAGAAAAAATGGTGGTCAATTTGGTGTGGCAGGATTTTAGTACACATATCTTTGCATGCAGAAAAAATAAGTTTCCCTTTAAAAGAGAAAAAATGATTGTTTAGTAAAGAAAAATGTTAGATCAATAACACAACACAACCCTTTAAGGTTACAAAATTTAGCAAAGATTAAAGGAAAAAAATGTATACTATCAGCTGTGCTTATGGTAAAAATCTAAGCCAACAAATTATTCATATTACAAGATTTAGCAGTTGCTAATCTTCTAGACATTATTGACTCTGAAAAAACTATTTAAGCAGTAGTGTAAAAATTTATTGGATAATTGTTTATAATGATCTTTAAACTATATCACATAGACACATATCCTATACTGATAACCTAATTGGAACATTGACAATTACCCAATTAAAATGTTGTCCTGGCTTATCATGTCAATACTTTTTTTTCTCTTACACCAGCACAAAAAACTAATAAAAAATAAAAGAAAATAATGAAGAAAAAGGGCATTCCAGCCCAACTAGAGGTGGCCATCAAGATGTAAGTTAGAGGACATTTTTAAACTAAAATCAAAATGATCGTGTTTAATTGAAAGGATATAGTTCAAGGATTATTATAAAAAAATTATACGAGTAGACCACTTCAATATACATCCAATTTATAATATTATTTTTGTCCATTCAACTAATTCAATAATTATTTATTTTATTAAATAAATAATGATTTTGATCATTGGCTATTCTTCAGTCCTTTTAGTCACATTATCAATTTTATGATCATAATTTTTTTTACTCCTATATATGTTATTTTGGATTATCCTTTAATTCAATAAAAAAATATGTTAACTCGTAATATGTGTTAGAGATAAATTTGATCACGCTCATTTAATCAATCAAATGAGATATTATGAATGTTATACACCATAAATAAACCTACTTTATATAATTATTAAAATATTAAAATATATAGTAAGTAAAATTGGCATGGTTTTAAAGGTTTATTAAATTCCAAAAATAAATAGATTCTTTTTAAACGTTGTGTATAGGACTTATGACAAGGCCCATAAAAAAATTTATTCAATAACCCGTTCCGTTCAAATATGAATCACCGATCCGGCCCAAAACGTAGTTGATGGGCCTCTTATTGGATCGTTATCTTTTAGGCCGCAGCCCGACTCCATCGGAACACCGCAGATTACGTGGGCCGTAACTTGTAGTTGTTCTATGAACAGTGTTGCAGCAAAAGAACCCTTTTTGTTCTTTGCTTGCAGGATGAACATGGCAAAATGGGAGAGCGGTCAGTTCTTTCCACTGCTTACTGCTCAGCGAGAGAGGTAGAATCCTAATCCCATGTCACATAGGAGATACATGTTCGAACCACACAAGTTTTTTTTTTTTATGTTGTTCTCTTTCTGGAAAAAAAAATGCTACCTTGTTTCTTGTTTGATGTTTCCATTTCTTGTTCTTAGTTACAGTTAGGAATCTTTTGTCTGAAAAAACATGTTTCATCTTATTGGTGCCAATTACTATTAAGTAGAAAGACAATGTGCAATAAATTGCCAGAGTAGGGACCATGCACAAAAGCTCTTACAGATGCAATTTAATATAACATGATACCAGTGCCAAGAAAGACTGTACAACAACATTAGCAACTTTGTTCTTTTCAGTACATAGTAGTTCATACGGTGGATGCATAGAAGTTGAGACAGACACACACGATTACAAGCCCCAAGACATACATTTCACCATGGATCATATCATACATGCATACATAGTAAACCACTACCTATGATGTTCAGCAACACTGCAGCATATACCTTATTACTTACTGTTGGACAGTTCTAGCTAGTTACGATCAGCTTTCGGTGGATGCTGCTTGTTCCAAGTATCCAGATCGATCGAGTGATGACCATCCATTCCAGCTCCATAGTTGTTGTTCTTGTTTCCATTCCGGTTAATGGGGTATCTGTTTCCAGCATGATCCACGAAATTGTCCACTCCATCTCCATTTGCATCATCAACAGAAGTTGTAGCACCACCTTGCGTGTCCTCCAGCAGCCTCTGTCTGGTCGCAGCTGCGAGTCTCTTGTGATCACTTAACTGCATTTTCCGATGATACATATCATTGCCATATGATACTGTCACAGGAATTGCATGTGTAACTACTATAACCACCAGCAGTAGATTGAGCAGCCAGCTCATTTTAACACCTTAGTGTTCTCAATTCTGATAAAGCCATTTGAAGTAAACAAGGTACTTATAAGATCTTGCGAGGGAAGACAAGTCATGGGACATACAATAGTTGAAGGTTAACATTTACTGTTGATCTAAAGGTTAAAGTCAGAATGCACACCATGAACTAATATAATAGAATGATGTTGAGGTTCTGTCTGTCGAGTGATAACTAATTTGACTATTTCCAAGTGGTAATAAATTATTCTCAAGATTAGATGGTCCATCTTCGCTGGTCTTGCGAATCAGGTGGCACCAAACAATGCCGGATCTTGATAAAGTGTGCAAACAGAATTTGTTCCATCTGGGTAACAATAACTTACTTTAAGAAAGCAAAGTGTCGCCAACTTACTTAGTGGAATTACTGTTTTGTTGTCATGAAGTTAAACCTAACCTAATTACATGTATCATCATTATAACCTACTGACTCGGTCACTCTGATTTCATGTGAACTGAATCAAATGCAAATCCTGAATGATAGAAGTGAAGAAAGTGAGGTTGTTTAAGTGGTTGACATCACCTATGCTAACAAAAAGTCAGAGAAATTCTAGCTTCTGGTGGTCTGTTAAGCGCATTAACCACAGTAAAAATATTAGTAATTTGCTTGTTATCGAGATTAATTAAAACGTCAAGAAGTGATTTCATTATGACTATGTGTCCGCCAAAACTTCGTTCTAAATTAATAAGCATGACAACATGTTTATACCATTTTTTTCTTGGGGTTCAATATACATCATTTATTATAAGCTTACAGTTACAATGACTGGATACAATTTTTCTGGAATCTGTCTTGTGGAAGCACTCTGGTTTAAGCTGATTAGTTTATGGGACATAAATAGGACTTGACTTTTGAGACAGTACCATAATGTATATGAAAGGTTCATGTATAATCGAGTTTTTGCTTTGCTTTCACCAACTTCAGGTTTCTTTGTTCTTCGCTCAGGCATATGAGATATCTCAGATAGTATCATATCCTTTGAGCTACTCATCAGTTCAATCCTACGCTTTCTTTAGTTTTAATTATCTCAGAAAGGGCTACTACAAAGTTATCTGATCGATAGAGCTTCTGAGATCATTTACAAATAAATTGCAGCATTAGCTTACTTTGTATTCTTAAAGCATGTGAAGTTTCCAAATTAGTTCTTAAATCCGTTTCATGTACATATTTGGTTTTAATACATATACAACACTAATGAAAACCAATAAGGGTAATAAATGTGTTTAGAGGAAAACAGAGAGTGGAATGTACGAACACAAATGTACAATTGGGATTTAGGACATCTTTTCCTGTTATGCTCGTGTTGCAGCCCAAAAGCAAAAGTTACAAAGTCCAAACTTCTTGCTTGTCGAACTTTTATAACAAAAAAATACCACTTATATTCTGAATATGATACGCTTAATGTAAGATAGTGCATGCTAACAAGTTTTACCTAAATCCGTAGGAATTACCTTTACAAGGTTAATGGGGGCACCATTTTCTGCATAAATGAATGGCAAAAGGTAATACCAGCAACTTTACTTGATCGTGATTATATTATATGAGCAAAACATACAATGACATTTGTAATTACTGAAAAAACTTCAAAGCTTTATTGAAATGTTCTTTCATTACAACTTCTTACATCACAAAGCATAGTTAAAAGCAGGTGACTTTTGTGCGCCAAAGACAGAGAGCAATTTGCAGGAGTGCAATTTCACATCAGAGAATTCTTGTGGACCCATCAGAATAAATAAGTTAAAATAAGATCTGATGAAATGTGAGCTTAGCCCACTGAGTAATGTCTGCTGTTGGTGGACACCATATTTGACAGTACCCTTCGGTTCATTCCTCACTATAAAAGCTGCTATTTTGTTACTTATTTCTAGCCAAAACTTTGCTAAATCTCCTCAGTTTTCTGTATTTGAAAAGAAAAAAAACATTCCAGAGTTTTCTTCTAGGTGGGTACTTTTCTAATTTCTGCCAGCTTTTCTTCACCTTAGAGCACTCCTTTTCTTTCCAATGTTAAAAATACTACATATATCTATAATCTTTTAATTTCAATCTTTTACTGAACAGCAACAGGAATCAAAGATGAAGATGGTATCTCTGGTTGTTCTTCTTATGTTGTCTTTGGTGACCTTAACCATGGCCACAAGTAGAATGACCCTGATGGATCATATGGAAAGAAGAGAGATGGGGACTGTTCAGGCAACAGTACTTGGATACTCCGGTAACACTATTGACAACCACCATGCTATACCCAGAGACCAATACACAAGAGGCAGCACCAGCCAGAACCCACCATCCGGAGATGAAGGAAATAACCAGGGAAACGGTGGTGCTGGTGGTGTCAACTAAATAATTGTTGTTATTGCATATAAATCATATTAGAAATACTGGTCAGAAGTGTTGTAATGATGCTTTATTACATCCTATAGTTTGTACCTCGGATGTGAATGAATTACAAGTAATCAGAAACTATTTGTGCTCACTAAATAAATTTGTTAAGTTTTTGTTCTTACGAGTGGTCAAGAGTCAGAAACAGAATATATATATAAGTATTAGCCGTTGGATCAAAGATTCACGATTGTAAATAGTTTAATCATTTTTTATTACAGCCGTGGATCTCTGGTTCATACAATGAGCCTCAAATTATCCTTCATTTAAATAGGGGATAATAACATTTTGTCCATATAAATATATATATATAAGTGCAATACATACTATATGCAACAGATAAAGAAATATTTGTGCATAACTTTTTTGGTACGGGAACTTGCTGCACACATCATTCATTGGAATGCCAAAAGACTTCCAGATTACTCCGGTAGATTTAGTAGATGCAGAATGAGCTAAATCCTAGTTCCATGTCATATATTCAAATGAATTCAGTCAAATTTACAGAAAAAAAGACAAATGAGATTTGTTCGCATTATGAATGAAATAAACTTCTATCAATTTGAAGACAAAAAGGTTTGTGGTTTTTTCTTTTAATTTTTTTCTGTCAGAACATGCTTGCACTTTGTTGTCATATGTACTGTGAATAATCATTAAACTGCTTACACTTTTGAGCTTCATATACGGCTGAACAAGTAGCTCTAATGTAGAGCAGAAGATGCTGGCGTGCACCATTCGTTAATTATCTTGATATATTATGGCTATTCACTAGTTTTTGTTTACTGCTGTTTCAAAACAGCATGTTCTTATCTGTGTCTGACTGTGAAACCAATTGCATCTTCAGGAATCATGGAATACTCTACGGAGACATTGAAGAGGAAGATTCATTGTTCGATCTGTCGACATAAACAAGACCACAAAAATGCATGCGTCTCTACTTTTTTTTTCTATCAAATTTCTTATCTTTCACCTTCCTGTGGCCATGAGCCGACGTTATAATTTCTTTCCTAGATAGGACGATATTGCACTTTACACTCTATGTAGACCACACAACGGGAAATAATATGATAATACGAGTAAGCATAACCTTAACTGTAGTATAGTACCTGTACAGATAATTTATATGAAGTATAGATCTAGAAGATAGCATGAGTTGTTTAATTGTCTCCATAGAAGTTGCGTCTATGGAATTCTATATGTGATTACATTCTGCTTACCAAATAAGACAGTAGCATCCAGAGCGTAGGGAGACAGACAGGTCCAGTATTCCAAACGTATCAGCTGCTACTTAGCACCTTTCCCTTTGTGGAATCCTGCTTTACACTTTTTAAGGCACTCAGTGCTCAAGAACAGTGTCAAGTTTAGTGGTGAGTTGACTTGTAAATTATAATGGAGTTGTAGCTTAGGAAGCTGGTAATTGTCTGCTTGGCATGCTTAGTGCCTAACAAATTAAAGATCTCCTTTGCACTAATTAACCATTATTGCATATTTAATAACAAAGTATTCTTGCAATGGTGATATATAACTGCCCACTAATATCTGTGATTTTGACCTCAGTGGATTGCCCACACATGAATATTTTATAGCCCATATCAGTGCATTTTGGCTTCCAATATATGCCTATAAATAGTAGCTTTCATGTTCTCCACAGTTGCAAGTTCTCAGAGGTGACTGTTGAATGCTGCTCCTGTAGGTCTTAAAGTGGCCTTTTGGTTCTTCCAGGGTCACCGAACTCTCCACATTTCCTGACAGCATCTTTTCTTTTTGTGAGATGAGAAAAGGCTGCTCAAACATGAAGCTGGTCTTGGCTTTCTTTCTACTGATTTCTTTAGCTGAAGCAGCTGAGGCAAGTCGTCTGCATCGGTTGTCAGCTCTGTGGCAACATATTGATCAGGTGCAGGGCAGTCTGCAGGACTTCGACGATGATGATGTTGACAATCACCACAGCATACCTAGAGATTCATTTGGTGACTGGGGAAACCTGCAGCAGGATCTTGCAGGTGAAGATGGGCATCAGTCCAACGGATCAGGCAGGAGTGCATATAATCATGGCTAGTTAATGACAGTAGATCTTACTGTATATGTTATGTATGTTGTGTCTTTGTGCTTCATGATGAGAAATGGATCGAGCGAGTTATTTTATGAGTAACATCAGAATTGGTTTCCTGCTTCCTGGCTATGTACATGTGCTTGTGGTTACTTAAGGTTGACATGTATACTAAAATTAAGGATCGATGTATAACCGTGAATATTGATCAGTGATAACACCTGCAAATATATGAAGAAGTGCAGATAATAATAGTTTCGGCTTAGGGTCTAAGCACATATATTACTATTTGTGATCTGACTAAGAGATATTTGATGATTCAAGTTTTTTTAGGAGTTTAAAAGGGCATGAAGCGTGTAATACATTTTATTGTGCGGCTAAAAAGTGAGATTTACGATATATATAACAAAAAATAAATAAAAAAATACTAAATATGAATTGCACTTTTGTATTGTGCATATATTATAAATAATTAAGTCAACAAATTTGTATAAGGCACTGTATCCTAGGCTTAATTTATTAGAATGAAAAAAAAACTTTTATAATTAAAAAAGTGAGGTTGGTAAAAACACAGAAAATTAAAAGATTAATGGTGGAAAAAAGGTTATAAATATACTTGAAGGATAATGCGTAAAAATTACCTCTTTTAAAAGTTAAAATGTGAGTAGAAGGCCAAATGTAGAATTACGATGCGGTAAGTGAGAATTATTCTCCGTCTTTAAAAAAAATGAAATTTGCTGATATCAGGATCATCTAGGTAAGTTAATCTAGCGGTAATCAGATTCTTTCATCTATAATTTCATTAAGATTGTCGAATCACATTTAATGCGCATAGTTTAATTTCCTCCGACAATAAAGTAGTTTCTCGTAAATATATTTTTAATTGAACAATATAAAATCAATATATTTTTAATTGAACAATATAAAATCTACGATGAATGTTAAATCTTCTCTCTTCTATTTTTTTTAAATTAAACCATCATACATTAAGCATCATAAAAATATGAGTAACATGAAGTAGGGAGCATCTCCATTTTTTTTCATATATATATATATATATATATAAAGTGTGGATCTTTTTGGTTGAAAAACTATTATTCGACGAAAAATTGATATTTTAATTATTTAAAACACGTAATTCTATATATTTAATAGAATAATTATTTTTTAAATAAAAACTTTATCCTTTTCATTTTTAAGAGTGTGTAGTTAGAGGTTTTATTTCAATCCCCTTACTCTTTAGGAAGCATTGAAAGGATACCGAGGAAAGGCTACGAGGAATCAATTTTTAATTTTTTTTTCTTCTGAAAGAATAAGTTAAGTTCTTTATTTGGGTACCGTGGGCTATGGGAGACCTGTTCTGCCGTTTATGCATATTACCATGGAATTTTCTTGCTTTTAGGACAATCACGGGAATAAATTTGTTAACCCTTACAACATTTATTCTATCTTTTCCTTTTCCGTGGAGAAATCACATTAGAATTTTTTTCTCATGATTATTAAGGAGTAATTTTAGTCCAGAAGAATTATATATATATATATATATAATAATAATAATAGTAATAATAATAATAATAATAATAATAATAATAATAATAATAATAATAATAATAATAATAATAATAATAATAATAATAATAATAATAATAATAATAATAATAATAATAATAATTAATTGTAGGTTAATTAAATAAATCATCGAAAGTTGTCGTGTTTCGCTTGCAACGAGTTAATTAACCATTTATACATTATCCAAGACATACAAGAAATTAATGTCCAAGGTGCAACTTGGATAAAAGATATTGGGCTATATTTTCAAGGTCAAATAATATTTTTATCTAATCTTAAACTTTGGATTACTGATTTTCTTGTCGCTATAATCGAATCTAACTCTGCTATTCCTTGAACCAAAGTTGATATGCAATTTGATCATCATATTGATTTCATAGGTAGGTTGACTCTGAAATCTGTAACCCTCTATTTTTTTTTCAGTGTGAATTGAACTTGATATCCGTAAATAAAATGAATATCGATTAAGGCAAAATAAATGTATAAAGAAATAATTGCTTTAAAAGTGATTTTTTTAAGTTTGATATATTATTTTTAAACATAAAGGAAAATAGTCTTGAAAATGTAAAATACGAAACTATGTAAGAAAAAAAGGGTTTTCCATTTACAAAAGTGTAATTTATTTTTCCAAGTTATATAATTCATGTTTTCCAGTTAATATGAAGGTATTTTCTAGTTGATCGATTTAGTTTATGCCATTAAACAATAGAAATCAGAAATCATTTTTCAAAATAATATTTTCGTCAAAATAAATGAAACCTAGATTTGTAATCTCTTTGACCCTATTTGGTTAAAGGATAAATGAAAGAATAGAAGTTTATTCCACCTTAATCCATCAACACTCATATTTGGTATTAGAAAAAAGTTAATATCATGAATAATGAAATTTTGAGAGATGAGCTATTTCACCATTTTAGTAGAATAGCTTATTCTTTCTAAAATTGTTATCTTATTTTATCCACCAAGCAAACACCACCTTTGTGATCCAGAGAAACTCAGTTTCCCTATTGGTTAACTCTTATATGGGTAAAATAAGATTCTATGTATTCTCATGACACAACATGGTGATTTGAGCGCCATTGATGCATCTAGACACTGACTTAGCAAGAATTACTACTTTAAAAGGACTTTACTATAATTAAAAAGACGAGAGTATTACATATCTTACACCACCAGTCATTTATTTATATCTAACATGACAGTGCAGACAGTTGTATGCATGTACTACTATACGTTCATGCATCTAACTCGATCATACATGTAATAATTTGCTGATCATTCGATATTAGACCTTAGATCTAGTCGTTATCGTCGTGTCTTTTCCCAACACCGCTGCCGCTGCCGCCGCCACCACTGCCCTGCATGTTCCCGGGAGTGTTAACGTAATTGTTGTATTGGTCTCTTGGTATGTTGTGATGGTTGCTGATGCTGGTGCCAGAATTATAACCATAACCTTCGGCCCCTTGCCCCATCTGAGCTTGCTCTCCGATGTTGTTTTCCTGTATCAACAGCTTCCTTGGAATTGCCATACTTGAGCTTACAATAAACATCACAAGAATAACTAGAACCACTTCCTTCCTCATTTTCCTGTGACTACTGCCTGAAATAACATTAAAGAAGAATAAAACTTTGGCTTATATATGATGGATATATATAAATTGAAATATCATGAGTTTAAAGTAACAATATGAACTGAGATTAAGAGCACAATAGAGTTGATTTGCTACCTTAAGGTCACTCAAATGGATCTGAATGAGTAGTGAGTGTGTTGCACGATTACAGCAAACTAGTGGGTATTTATAGAGAAGATCTGAGATTAGGGTTTTTACAAACACAATTTGCATGGTGGTTGATGGATTCGCCGAGTGGGTTGCACACATTGTTCAGAATGATGGCCAAATGGAAAAAATTTCACCGCTCTTAGGAGCCTAAATGAGAGGCATCTATCTATGGCTTTGCCTGGTGACGTGAAAGAGCATTATCACATTAACCCAAGTCTTTTCTCATGTAAAAAAAATGTATTTCTGGTTAATATATAAAAGGGTTAAGGATTAAAATTACGAAAAAAAATATATCGAGACAAATAATTACAACATTTTTTTATCCATAATTATTCGTGCAACACTAAAGATGTGCAATAAAACTAAACTCTGATATCATTTTCTAAAGGATTTTAAATTGCAAGGATTATATATTACACTTGGGAGAATTGGAGAGTTTTGAGTTATATTCCAGATGTTTTGAGGAAGACAATTCTCATGTTAATAAATTGACAAGACAACACCTGAGAGAAGATAATGATCCGATTTGGGTTCTAATTTAATGTTAAAAAGTAAGCCTTTAATAAATCTAGCATACATTGCATATATACCTACGGATCTCAATGACACTAATTCCATTTTTTTTTACCCTCCTGGAGCCTCTTTATTTATGATTATCAATTAATTCAAAATTATGACAAAAAGCAAAACGACATTCTCCTAATTAATTTGACGACTTCATAAATTAAATTAGGGGCTATTAATTTTTTTCAACTTTACAACATAATTCTGCTAATTAAATGTGTCAATCAAATTTAATTTATGAAATCAATTTATTGTATCATTGTTGATGCGCATATATTAAAATTATCTTAAAAAAATATATGTATTCTCTGAAGAAGTTTAGCAAGGTGATAGACTTGAGACTTGGTTATGACCTCACACAAGTTTACAAACACATATTTGATGTCAAATAATGAGGTAAATTAGCACGCTATATGTATGTAAGTAACTAAGTACGTATTTGAAATTTATGGCTCACAAGTGCAGCATGATATGGGCATTCATTATCATTTTATAATATATATTCATTCACGAGTCTCTTCACCATGATTTAATAATATATTCATTATCATTTGGGAATATTTATAAGTTTGTCCTACTTTGGTTAAAGTATTGATAAGTTTGTCCTCTCATAATTCCTTCTACCATTTTCTTTTTTTTCCCATTCAATGGGGCTTCTAGTATTTTCATATAACTATACTCTGTGGAAGAAGAAATAATTCTAACATGCATGCACGAAGTCATATGTATTGTCAAACAATATCGAGAGTCAGAGTGAACAAAGGAACTATCACATTGTATATTTTTTACCTAAAATTATTCATAATTTTTATCAAGAAAAAACGAACCAAAATTATGAGTAATTTAGGTAGTACACTGTTGCAGCATACTCATTTTTTTCTGCAGAAGAATATATAAGAATAATAAATAAAATAATAAATGTGTCAAATAATAAATATGAGTATAAATACTTCTGTGTGATTAGCCGTTCTGGATATATCATTAAAATTCTTGTTCTTTTGGCTTCATTCTTATTTTATCTCTCTCAAGAGAAAAATATATATAATATCAAAAAAATAAAAAATACGTTGAAATATATTTCAATTTGACGACACGGTCCTCTCTATTAATGTCATTAGTTACTGTAGCTTAATTATCTCGTAAATTTCAGAAATAGCAGGGGAAATATATCATACTACTCTAGATAGTTGAAAATTAATTATTGTACAATGTCACAAGTATTATGATATGAACTTAATGTTTTTTTTCGGTTAGATTCTTTTTGCCATGAAGTATGAACTAGCTAATAGATCTTGATATGAAAAAAAACAGCGAAAAGGTTTTAAAATATATATATCATTAGAAAAAGAAAACACAAACACTTCTTTAGAGAAAAAAAAAGAAAACAAAATAGAAGGAGGATGTGTAATATATATTTACCTCGTTGTTCTTTCTCTTAAAATAGCATGCTTAATTATTAGGTCGAAATCTTCCATATATCCTTTGGTATGTAATGCAGCAAATACACATGGGAGCGAAATTACATAAATATTCATAACAACCATTTATTTACTAGTTAGAGAACATTTATAACTACATGCTTAAGTGTACGGATATTATATACTTCTAGCATATATACTAGCACATACATACGACATGCTTGAGCTTAATTACAAACATATATATATATATAAATATATATATATATGTATATATGTAGGACTGAGCTTGTTCAAACAATCTAATTATTAGAACCATATGCACGTTTGCTTCCGCCGCCACCAACCGGCCCTGGCATGTTCCCCGGAGTGTTAACATAAGCATCGAATCGGTCACGAGGAAGACGATGGTGGTTCTCGTCCAATCTCGTGCCAGAAAAGTCGATCCCTTGCTCTATCTGATCAGCTTCTTCTCCATTAGTGCCCTCCTCGCCTCTCATCACCTTCCTGGGCATTGCCATGCATGAACCTATAACAAGCATGACAAGAACAAGAACAAGAACAAGAACAGCTTTCGCCTTCATTCTTCTATCCAATGACCTTAATTTCCTGCAAACACATTCAAAAGGATATTCTTTTACTGCAAAGTGGTTTCTCAACATATAAAAGAAAATAGTAGTCTTGTTAGATATATTCATGATATATATTTAGTTAGGGCTTGAAGCAAATTAATATGCCGAAATTAACAGGACGAAAGTTTTACCAAAACAACAGGCAAGAAGGATGCAAGCCTTTCTTTCAAGTGAATTGATGGTTTGTAATTAAATAGAATCCGTGATCAGTATTTATAGAGGGAGGTTGTGATCACAGATGGTCATCAAGAAGAGACAACGTAACAGTGTGTTGCATTCACAAATTGTCTTGTTAATGATGGTTGAATGGAAATTTTTTTCACGTCTCTTAGGAGTCTAATGGGAGGATCTCTGTGGCTTTGCTTGGTGATGCCAATGAGCATTATTATCACCATAACGTATCAAGTGTTCATTATTGTTTCTCAAGATATATCTAAATCTTTATAATAATAAGAAATATGATATTGTGCTCTTTTTATTATTGTTTTTAAAACATAAATTGTCCATTTGATTATACATAAAATGTGATATTATCATTTATCTAGTTTTAGTAAAATTGGAATTTGTTTTCCATAAAGTGGGAAAAGATTGCGATCCATTTTTCTCCAAACAAAAATATGGCCTTATCTTCTAGCATGAGGGGAGGCATAGGCATCATGCTAGGATATCATTCCATGTTTTCACCTTAATATTATTTGTGGATATTCTTATAATTCCTAGAAAACCAAAGGATATTGATCCGTTTATGATTCTGAAACTATATATGCTGAATGTGACAAATTAAACTGTTCATAAGACAAAATTGACAAGTCCATCGTCCTATTTAATTTGGCTTAGTTTATGCAATTCTATGAAGGTGTGAATTGTTTTGAACAGTTTCGTCGTTCTCATAGTGGTTTTTTTATATATGTAGGTGTGTATAGTCGTACCTTCTATTCAAGCTGATGCATGGGCAATCAGACTCGGCCTCATCTGCCGTACATCTAATATTCCGAAAGTATGGATCGAAGCTGAGTCAATGCTGCTCGTGTCATGTCTTAACAAATTGGCAAAATCATCTTAGCATATGAGAAACATTCTTCTAGACTGTTGGGATGCTATTTCCTTTTTTTCACTGTTTTGTAATCAAACAAGTCATCCGACAGGTTGATACAATCGTAGATTTTTTTTATCACCTCAGCCCGGCATGTGATCGCTGATGTTATTTGGATGAATAATCCCCCTCCGGCCTTCAATATTTTGTACAAGGACGCTTCTGGTTATTCAAACATTTTAATTTCAAAAAGAAACGTTTGAACAGTTAGCAGGTTGCATTAGACAAAATCTGCAGGAAGCATCGACCAAAGTTGCTGCCTTTTAACATTAATTTATCACCCTTCAAACTAGCTAAATAAATCATCTGTAAGAATAGGGGTTAACTTACTTAAAAAGAACTATCCTAACTTTTGCATGGCGTGTTCATTAACCCTAATAAAGTAGTTCATTCACCTTTGGCACTAACAATTATTTTTCAGTATTAATAGTGGTCTTAAGAAATAGAGTGAACCATATTATGACTAAAAAAGTCGAAGATGAGAACACCCTTCAACTATGCTTAAATACCTGTCTTGTATCTTTTAGTTTAATTCTCTCCTTTACACTATAACTAGTTATGATTGCTATCCAAGTTATTACTCTCTCACCATACATTTTTTTCCGTAATAAACACACCACCATATTTATGTGCTACACAGCACCTTTCCCTTTTCTTCTCGTATATGTATATGTATGAATGTGTGTGTTAGAAAACGATGCAATGTTAGATATAGTATTATGGTTCACAGTTAAATGCATGGGTTAAACAGTAAAGGTCAAAGATGAGTTTTTTCTTTACCTTTTCTCCATTGGCAAAAAAGCTTTATATATATAATCAAGGGGACCTAATTCTAAAGGACGACACAGGACTAATTATGCAACATCCCTAAGAACCGAGCTTACGACCACAACGTCGATCTACTCCGGAATGAAAGCAACCAATGGAGCAGCCGGTCAAATATCAAAGTTAATACAGATGAACAGCCAAAATCCACTGCACAGGCCATGCAGGGGGACAGACGGAACGATCAATGAATCGACAGGGTGATTCATGGATTGGATTACATTGATATGTACAGGCCTAGTGGAAGTTGAACCCTGCCATCCGCAATGAACTACGGCTAGCACTTCGGTAATGCAGACCGGAATGATGCTTGCCATTTTTCTCCGGTTTTAATCTTGATTTACATATAGAAGGTTATTAGTGCTAGTTTTATCCGACAATTCAGTTCTAGGATTAGGGAGTTAGAGATTTTCGACGCTCTCCGCTGTCCAAGTGATCGTCGTACTACTCCCTCTCCCCAATCCACCAAAAAAGGGACCTGAACACAGAATATGATGTCTTGAGAGATTTCGGATGATTTACAAGTATATGGAGTGATTGAAGGAATGTACTCCTTACGAAGTACTTCGCTTGAACATAGTTTGCAGCAGTCATCTTATCTGTGCTAGCTCCAGCCTCCAAGAAATTAATTTATTTTTCATAGGCATTCTATGGCCAAATAGGATCCTGAAGAAAACAGAAAGAACAGAAGCAAACCTAAAGTAATATATAGGACGAATCTTGTTTACACATAGCTCGGGTTTTCTGGTGAATCTTCTTATTTTTCAGCTACCTTGATATGATAAGTTAAACAGACGTCTCGGTTTTATGTTTGCCTGAATTCGTTGTCAAATTAACAAACCATTACGTACCATGCGTGTTATAATAACAAGTCGTCTTATATATATATATATAAGAGTTCCATAATCTATGGTATATGGAAACAAAACGAAATAAAACCAAATGTGAAATAAAATATATGTATAATGCTTAATGGTTCTTGAGGATAAACCATATCACATGATTTCTTGAGATTTCTTGCAAAAATATAAGTGAAACACAGAAACAATACTCTCTCACTCTCCCTCTCCCTCTCCCTGTCTCCACAGACACATGCAGTGTCTAGATATGCACATACATCCTCAATTCTCTGGATTGTAGATAAGGATCATGAGATTGCTCCACACCTTCATATGAAATATACCAAGTACTCTCGCAAATGTTTTTTTTATGATGGCATTGTCATTAATGCACAAATAAAAATATTATCATACCAGTGGAATCCAATGTAATATAGTGCCATAAAATACAGGCTGTCTGATAGTGAAGTAGAAACTTTTTGTCTCTAAGGTGGTATAAAGTCACCCAACTTATTAAATGAAGTATGTAATGTTGCTAAATAACAATTCTTATTTATTCAACGAACAAATCAAAGTAACAATTATTTTACTACTTAATGTATCTCTAATCGCAATCGACTCCCTCGCGACAAAAAAATTATTCTCCACTATATTGCAAGTGCGTATGACACGATTTGCAATAATTATGTGCGCGTGCTACGCCTCGCATCTCATGTCGAAAAGAAGCACCATGAGATTCCTAATGTTTATCATGGAATTTCTAGTAATGCATAAAGGTTAAAATTTGTCTATAAATATGTTTCCTCATAACTTATATCACAATCTTGAGGCCAAAGGAGCTGATCATATAAGGTACATTCTATGTGAACTTACTTTCTTCATTTCAAGCAGTGTGTATCATAGATCACATCTCAAATTTTAAGAGTTTACTTCTAATATTGATACACATGTTCATACTGTTTTTTCTGTACAATTTAGGATCAAAGGCAATGAAGATCTCATTCATAGCTCTGGTTGCATTTGGGATGATCATGATCTTCTCTGAAGCATATGTGGAAGGAGCTGCACAAAGACCTAATGGAAAGGAATATGTCAGACCTCGTGATAAAGTTAACTTTGGCGTAAAAGGAGGTAATTCAGGCATCAATAATCTGGGGGAGAACAAGGAACATCATGTTCTGGATCCAGCACCTGCAAATTACTTTGCAACTCTGAAGAGTACCAGCGACACCAACAACAAGAATTTCAGGGCAATAAACGATGATGATAGTGATGCTAATCCTTTTGTTCATCCTCAGAGCGTATCCACCGACACACACCACTCTATAACAATCGACGAGTACCGGAGGATGTTCAACAATCTCCCTAAACATCCTTAAGAAACTACGTACAATCACACATGTGATGCATGGTTCCTCCTACCTAGTTATATTTGCTGATCATATGCATACGCATGCTTGTAATATGTGTGGTTGATTATCTATATGTTGTCATGGATGACCTGGTCTTATGAATATGTGTGCTAAAGTACTACCATATGAAATAAATCCATGACTAGTTTGCTTATGTATAATCAACTTGTCTTCTGAATCTATCCCTACATCTTTTATGTATGAATTAAACTCAAAACCTTTGTGGTCGGCAAGAAGATAGATGGGATCATCAATATGCATGCTATGTTGCTCTTCTGTGATGAAGTTTTCTCTACATGAAATATTTTGATTGATCAATATGGAAATCTATTAGGGCTTCCTCAGAAGAAAAAAAAAAGAATCTCTTAAACTTCGTGCATGAATAAAAAAAGTTACATTTTATTGAGAGGGAATTATGCTACCTTACATTTCACAATTGAAATCCATAGTTCACTGAGAAACTAAGCTATATTGTTCTCATATCAATTATACAAGCAATGCAATGGTGAGATATAGAAATGCAAAATTAAGGCACGAGTCATGAATGGCATGCACTTGTATTGAGAGAGTTAAATTTGAAACATCTAATTAATCCGCAAGTTATCTAATTTTTCACTGTATTAATAAATTATAATATTTCTCAGTGCAAATAATACAAGCTTTATGCATGAACAAATAGTGAACACATGGCCAATGATTGAACAAAGCAGCATCTTCCAAAAGTTCATGCATGCTTGATTGTTGTGGAGGCATGCGGCTCTGCATGAAAGGCAACTTATACAAACAAAGGTCAGACAAGTCAGGTTATGCCAGAGGTGAAAGTAGAAAGGTAACATAATTTTAGCCTACAGGAGTAGGCTGGTTCTTAGGCTCTCCTGCATGTTTTCATAGGGCATCGATGGATCGATCGCCTGGGTAAACGTGTTGTACTTTACTTTGCAAAATTTATAGTTTTATTTGGATTCCATTGTTGCCCATTCTGGTGGCATCCCTGATCATAATCCAATCTCTGGAATGGTTGCCATTCTTTAGATATATTTCGCAGCCAACTTAACTAAAGCGCGCGGCAGTGCATGTTCTTCTTATTTCAGATGAGCAACTAGAGCATTATTGTTATTATTATTATTATTGACCCAACAGCCGAACGAGAGCATGCATTTTTTTTTATGGAAAAATGAAATATATTAGCTACAAACTGAAAGCATGCATTTTTTTATGCATGTATTTTTTTATGATGCTGCAAATGCAATGACAGGCAAACGTCTCTCTCTCTCTCTCTCATATTTTTCAGCAACTTTGTTGCCTGTCAGCAATTTAAATGAAACATTCTCTTATGCTTCACTTATAGATCCATGAATGATGAATCTTCTACCATTCTCTTTTTAAGGATAAAAAAGCAATCATCTATTAATATATGATCCCGACACCTACCATCCCCGATCACCAAATAATATTATAAAAATCGAAAGTTACGTCGAGGAAAGTCGTAATGATTCTTTGATAACTGAAGTTATGCCGATGTTCCACTTCGATTTAGTAGGATAAATGCTACGTGAGTTAATTAAGTCACCACATAAAAGACTAAGAATTATTTATCCAAAATAAAGAACAATATATAAGGTTTCACGTCCTTGGAAAAGTTAAGGTGGAGTTTGACTATACATAGTTTCTGTTTTCTTTTCCTTCAGCTTTGTAGTTTGGTTTAGCTTTTTACAATTTCATTTTCCTTGTTATTACTGTGACTCTTGATGATAGGGTTCTAGACCTATTCTTTGTGAATAACCTTGTTTTTCATTGATAAAAGCTGAAAGATTTCAATGAAGTTAAGGGATGAAGGAACGTCCAACCATTAGCTAGTGTAAGTAGTACTCCTGTGTAGTCTCAACCCGAAGGTAAGGCTACCTTGCATCCATTAGCACAGTTAATATCAGATCAACACAAATAAGTACGTACATATATTCTGCATTGAGACTGCATACTCAGGTGAGGTACATTCCTTTTTTTAGTTATACTTCATGGATAAGTTATAATTTAGGAGATAATATCTTTTAGGAAAAGTATTTTATTTTTCAATATTTGGTTTTGTAATAAATAAAATAAAATAAGCTAAAGGTAGTTGATTAACTAACATTTATTCAGTGTACGCGGTTTGGGAGGGAATATATGAGAATGAAAAGGTTCTCACTTTCTGTGATAGATTTTTTTTTTCAAAATTGAATTTAATTTACGAATCATCAAAAGAATTATATAACCAAAATTTTCCCGTTTCCAGAAGAAGTTTTTCATAAAGAAACATTTTTCGCACATTGATTACCGTAACATTGATCAACGAATACAAGAAGCAAACTTTATTTTTAAGAGGACAAGGAGCAAACTTTAACGTCTAATAGTTACATGCATGGCTCATAATCTTTCTAGACAATATATTTTGCGCACATTGAAAATACAAAAGATGTGTGTCATGAGAGTGGAAGAAACAGGTGACTTATATAATGATACAATTTTGTAGTGCATTTACAATAAAACTGTGATATATACATACATATATAAATATATATATATATATATATATATATATAATTAAAATGGTACAATAAAAAAAAGTCTGTTCTTAATAACAGAGAGAAGTATTTTTTTCCTTTTAATATTAATAGAATTATGTTTTAGACATATGGAAGCTCTTTCACTTGTGTGATTGATTAGGCATCGTATTTAGAAAATTATTTCTCCACCATTTAATTTAAAGGCGAAAAATAAACACAAACCTAAAATTACCAATTATCTAATTAATTGTTGAGTAACTATAAATGTAACTATAGTGATCGGAATGCAAGATTTGGCTAAAGAGATATCTCAGCTCGCACAGTACAAAAGGCAACAGTCAGCTAGATCATTAACTAGAACTTGAAAATTTCAAATGATGAGCCAAAGTTTCCCCTCTTATATAATGATAACAATTTATTCCTAAATTCAAATATTTCAAATTCCATTTTCATTTATGAAAATCTCCATACTTTTGTTTGTAAAAAAGAGTATCGAACTTTTTTTTGTGTTGTAACTTATATTGCACCAATTTTCATTCTAAGATACAAGTAATATATGTACATATTTGACATATCAACTTTTGCGATGAATATCCAAATTTTAACACGTACATAATCTACGTTAAAATATTACTTCAATAGTGACCCAATTTTGTATACTTTATTTATTAAATCTCCTATTAGGCACATGCACAATCTCGTTGAATAACATAATGGTATTTTCCCTAATAGAAAGAATAATTTATCTCAAAATTCTAGAAAAATATTAACATAAAATCTAAAATAATTTGGTACTATAAAAATATCTAAATATTGAAAAATAGTATTTTTCCCAAAAAAAAGATCATCATGACAAAATGAATAATAATATATATAGAGGTTAAGTAAGGTATAGCCAAAAAATTTTGGCTGCACCTTACGTACACACTCATAAAGAGTGTGGTCCACCTCACTTTTTAAAATTTTGGCTGCACCTTACGTACACACTCATAATAAAATTTTTTGACTGCATATTACTTAAACTCATATATATATATATAATATATATATATATATATATATATTGAAATAAATAAGTATGATATTACATGCATAAAATTATTTTAATCGATCATTTAGTATTAGGTCGTCTTTTATTTAGTATTCAATCATGAGTCATGACTCGTTCCGATTAATTAAAGTTAAATTGGGTTTGGGTCTAACTTGACCACGATCAATCCAATTATAGTTGAGTTACAATCCGTAGTTGCTATTTCATATTAGGTATGAAATTGTAGTATAACATTTTGGCAAAACGCTAATAGCAGATTATGACATGTACAGAGAAATTTAAAAAAATGATATAACAGCTATAACATGAATTATTGTTCAAGCTTTTTTATAAAAGGAAATTTTCATTTTAATGAAACATATGAAAAGGAATCACATTCTTCCAAACTAAGCTAAAAAGTTACCAATCAGAAGCTTGTTACCATACATCCAACATAATGTATAAGCAGTAAGCACCTGCAGCAACAAAAGATTTATTAGACAATATAATCAAGTACATCCCCGAAGTCCGATGACTATACGAATTAATGCTTAAGTGGAACATAATAATGTGTGTTTGGCTAGTGCCTACGTAGGCCTTACGTATTTTTGACAATCCCACATGAACAGAAGTTATGTATTCCTATCATGCATATTATATCAAATAATTAATTGTGCCTGGTGTCATATGACATCATTCCAGTCTTATTTATATTATATCAGCATGATGAGTAATTGTTTCAATTTTCAGTTGAACACGCATAACAAATTAGTTTTTATGATAATTTTATTTTATTTGGATTAAATTGAGGTGGTCCATACACGTATATTCATTATGTCATGGTGAAATTATTACCTGATAAACAGGAGTGATTGCAAAAGAAGTTTGGGTTGGCCACCAAAATGCAATGCCTTTTGTTGGTGATTGCAAGTGTGAGTGGAATATAATTGCAATAGCCGACATTTCGATCATTTTGTCTAAAGTACACGAAACCCTAAGTTTCGTAGGTTCGTAGGTTCCCACTGCCTATCTATGAAACGTCAATTGGACTGCAAAGAAACCTAAGTCGTCAATTCGAGGGGTCCACCCTCTTTCTCCCATTCTTTTCTCCATCTCTCGCTCGTACTGTTATTTTATGTAGTAGTAATTATAACCCTTTTTTTCATCATAATATCAATTTGAATAAAAAAATTACGTTTATGATCTTATTTTGATATTTAGAATTATAAATGTTAGGATGCTGAATATATTGAATAAAAATTATAACTTTTAAGTTATTTTATGGTAAAAACATTAGGTCTCACCTCTTGTGTTTTTTTTAGCATGAGAAGATATACTTATAATGTAGAACAAATACTTTTTAAACGAAAAATTGATTATTAAAATTTATTTTTATTAAATTATTAGTTTTATAATATTATTTAATATCATATTTATTTTTTATTTATATTTGTAAATGATAGTTTAAAAAGTATATGAAGGATTTTTATTTCCAAATATTTTACTTTCTCCTTTTATTTTATCAACTTAGTTTCCGAATAACTATATATTTACTTAATAAAGCATAGTATTATACTATCATATAAATTATTCTTTTATTTATTTGTATCATCTTGTTTTTAATATTGTAATAACTTTCGATAAATTTGCATTCAAACACCAATTGTAAATATTTCTCACGAAATTTTACACTATGATAAGACATTTTTTTTCAAAAGTGGCGTACCATGAAATTTTCATACCCACCGAAATATTTATATTTTATTCATTAAAATTTAAATATCTATTATTTTTTATTTTGACTTTACAAAGAAAGAAATAATATTTCATATTTAAAAAATGACAAAGATGCACATCATCTAAAAAGGGCATCATATAAAAAGGAAAGGGTCAGGGAGAGATGACGACCCTCCCTTGCCGAGGTGGCACAAGAATTCTCCTGGCGCGACCTTCGGCTTGAACCCTCGCTCGTTTGGTCGCACGCTCATTTGAGAGTGGATTGTAATGAAATTTTAGTGTGGTCGAGCGTTGGTTAACAATGCACAATAACAATGCAATGATCAAGTTGCTTTTTTGAAAATGTTAATTTAAATTTAAATGCGTTGAGCACAAGTCATCGGATCGATAATTAAGGTTTCAAATTAAAAATTCATATTCACAAGACAAAAAAATCATTGGATGAAGGAGATGTAAAACTTAACTATGTATTCGGGCTATTTCTACCAAGTCCTAATAAAAGATAAACTCCATCCTAATAAATGCTTTAGGAGTTTCTTCTAGCAGGCGGCAAGAGAATAGCTCATTTGATAAATTGGGACTCTAAATATGAGGGAGACTTGGGCACTAGGAACACCTATAAAGTTAGATCCTCCTTATTTGCAAACAGGGTACTAAATATCTTAAACAATAAGCAGGATATTTTGGGGCCCATAGTCTCAAGTAAGTATGACATTCCTCATCCATGGCACACATATGCTAAACCTAAGGGTGAGGCTTGGAGCTCGAGGTTAATAACACAAGTTATGAATGAGATTAAATTAGGACTTAAGAAACTTATAAGAAATGGTACTACCACCAAGATATTAAGTGACCCTTGGATCTTTAGCATGCCTATTTGCCTCAAACCTACTTATGTCAATGTACATGCCACTTTACAATTTGAATTTGTCTCCTGCTTAATTCATGAGCAAAATTGGAACATGTCTCTTTTGTATGACTATATTTTGGGTGACCACATTGCTGCTATCTGTTAATCCCCAAGATGATAAGTGAATTTGGGTGAAGGATACCCATGGGCTTGCCACAACAAAGTCTGTTTTCAAATTCCTAAATCAGCAATGCCCCCATACCTAATAGTAATAGCTGGTTTGGTTGCAGTTTAATATGGGACATTCCTGTTACCCCAAAAATCTAGAATTTTATATGGAAGCTTTCTCACTATAAACTGACAACGAGGGACAAAATTAGTTCTTTTGATAGCTCTATTAATACATGTTGTGTTCTATGTAATTTTCGTACTAAATCTATCATGCACATGTTCTTTTCTTGTCTAGTGAGTGATAAGTTATGGAACATGTTTCAACAAAAAATGTCAATTACTTTCAACCATTTTGATTCATGGTCGTCTGGTAATTGAATACTTGAGGGCAATCATCTTATAAAATCTTCTAAATACTTAATTCTGGCACTTATTACTAATTATTTCTAGGGTATTTGGAATTTAAGGAATGATATCATATTTAACTCCAACCAACCGACTATATTTGTTGTATGGAAAAGATCTTGGGCTTTTTGTGAGAAATTTTTTCAGTACCACTTTTCTGAGGGAACCCCCACCCAAAATGACCCTATCTTGGTCAGGTGGGGAGCCCCTCCTCCTAACTGGGTTAAGCTAAACTCAGACGGGTCCTTTACAAGACCCAAAGAGGTCAGGGGTGCAGGCTTTTTACTCTGTTCATCTAATGAAAATCTCCTTTTTGCAGAGGCAACATATGGACACTTCTACACGATGTTGGCCGCAGAAGCTTGAGCATTTAGATGCGAGCAACTGGGATACAAACATATCAGCTTTGAGAGTGATTCAACGAATCTGATCTCCATCCTACAAAAGAAGGCCAAATGTCCATGGAAGCTCCATAACCTAATGCACGATTGTTGGATGGTCATCGAATCCCTCCATTCTTTACGGTTGTCTGATGTGAGGTTTTTAGTGTTGTGGGTTTGTATGATGAATTATGTGTATGGATGAGTGTATGTGAAATGTGATAATCAAGTTTTAACCCCTTAACTTCCTTAAAACTGCAAGTGCACTGGTCGAGTAGTTAACCTCGGGTACCGTATTCACGGTGAATTAAAACTTAAGGACTAATATAGCAGAATTAACTAACTAAGAAAAAGGACTAACTAGAAACAAGACACTAAAGCTTAACAGTAAACTGAAAACTAAAAGATAAGAGCTTCTGGTTTTTTATTACAGATTTCAGAAATAGGTCCTAGCAGAGAAAGACAAATATTTTTGGTATTTTAGTTTAAGGACAAGGATTAAAATTAACTAATATAGGACTAAGATTGATAAATGCAATTAAGAGAGTATCTCCTAGGGATTGGTTTCATCTGAATAGTAATTTGGAATACTTCAGGACCTCTAAGGTTCAGCTTCAATCAGAACATTCGAAATCAAATTAGTGTGTATCCACAAAACATTGACAGCATAATCGAAGTTCCTCAACAATGCAACTTAATCAAATCACACAATTCACTCAAA
>LTAE01003312.1:0-38012 GCA_001647135.1 Pontederia paniculata
AACAAAGACTGAAGAAAAGAAGCCAAGTACTGAACAGTCGATCGAGGGTGAATGACAAACGATCGAAGACGAAGTTGAATAGGAAAGGTCGCCCGGTGAAGATAAGTGGGCGACCGAAGGTTCGAAGTCAACAGTACTGAGGTTGAAGAACCGGTGCTCCAAGGGGAAGAGGACGCCCAATGAAGAAGATAAGTCATAATTGTTGCAGCTAAGGAAAGGGAAAGGTCGTCCGAAGTTGAATAGTGGACGACCGAAGAACTCTAGATGAAGAGAGTGAGCATCTGAGAGTTTTAGAGTTAAAGCAGTGGACGACCAAAGAAATGCTGGGAAAGAGAAAGGTCATCCGAAGGTGAAGAGCGGGCGACCGAGAGATTTCAAACGAAGAGAAAGGTCATCCGAGAGCTTTGGAGGTAAAGCAATGGACGACTGGAAGAGTGTTTGACCTGAGGTGAAGATATGAGCGGACGTTCGAAGGATCAGCAGACAACCGATGAAATTCACATGGAGACTACGATCGTCCGAGAGCAGATGAGTCAACACAGTGGACGACCAGTAAACATGACACAAGAATGTAGCGGACATCCGAGGAACTCAATGAAGAATGAGTGGACGCCCAAAGTACTTCAACTGAAGAGAAAGGATGTCCGAGGGATTCAGAGAGAATCAACGGGCGACCAGAGAAGGATTGAGGAATTAAGTACAAATCAAGTCGGGCGACAGAAGGATTGGGGTGCATTCAACGGATGACCGAAGTAGCTTGAAAGAGGACTTCAACTGAAGTAAAGGGTGTCCGAAGGATTGGTCTGCAATCAGTGGGCCACCAGAGAAGGACTGAAGAATTAAGTACAAGTCAAGTCAGGCGACCGAAGGATTGGGGTGCAATCAGGAGATGACTAAAGTAGCTTGACAAAGGACTTCAATTGAAGTAAAGGGCGTCCGAGGGATTGGTGTGCAATCAGCGGATGACCAGAGAAGAGTTGAAAAACTAAGCACAAGTCAAGATCGGCCGACCGAAGGATTGGCGTGCAATCAGCGAGCGACCGAAGGAGCTTGAAGAAGGAACAAAGGCTAAAGCTCTGAACTGCGGACGTCCGAAGGTGAACAGTGGACGACCGAAGCACCAGACGGTAGTTCAATAGATGACTTCACCAGAGCAGTGGTCGATCAAAGCAAAGGAAGCGGACGACCGAGGGGTAGGTGAAGGGTACTGTACTTGCATTAACGACTAGTTTTCTGAGAGAGAGATTAGGTCGTTAGTGCATAGTATAAATTGTAATCGTAAGAGTCTTTGGAAGCAACTTTGGCAAATTGATTAGTGNGAAGGGTACTGTACTTGCATTAACGACTAGTTTTCTGAGAGAGAGATTAGGTCGTTAGTGCATAGTATAAATTGTAATCGTAAGAGTCTTTGGAAGCAACTTTGGCAAATTGATTAGTGAACTTGAGAGCTTGAGTGAAAAACCTTAGTTCCTCTTTTTGAGAATTCGAGTGTCGAATCCAGAATAGAAGGAAGTTAAAGTGTGCATTCAACAGTAAACTTTTGTAAGAGGTTGTCTCCTTGTCCTCGAGAGAAGGAAAGGAGAAGAAGAAGTTGTAAGGGAGCCTTCGTCCTAGAAGAAGGAATTTGGTGATCTCCGGAGGTCTTGAGCTCAAGAAGACCGGAGCGGGGACGTAGGTAATGTGAAAAATCACACGCTAAAACTTCAGCAAGTATATTGGTCGCACAAGTAATAAAATGATGAGAAGAGTGTCGAACCCACGAGGACTGATGAATTTTAGATTCTGAAATTTTATCTTGAAATTCGATTTAAAAGATCTTCAATGAATTAGGAAAGAGAAAAAAGGAAATAAGAAAAGGAAAGATAAAAGATGAGATTAGGAATTTCAAAAAGTTCAAAAAGATAAACCGATTAGATTGGTTAGGATTAAAAATATGTTTAACCAATGTTATCTTCTAGATCTATTCAATTAAGTGTTTGAAAATTAGATGGCGGAAGAATTGATTTAATAATATAAGACTTCTCTCGAATGACCTAACTGTTTTAATCATAAATTAAATCAGGAATATGTAAACACATTAATCCCATATCAATTTAAGTTAAAACGCAATAAAATCCAATCCTAAATCGATAGGTCTTTCTCGAGTGAATAACAACCCACAATTTATGAATTCTGAAAACAGATAGACATAAATCTTTGCATCTAAAAGACAAACGCTTAAGAACGGCCGAACAAAAATATGCTAGAAAAACAGCCCGCGACGTGTCTGAAACGGACTACGTCCGGCCAGATGAAAACGTGAATTTTCAGGAAGGGAAAACGGATTCAGAAATGGTGGCATAGGTGAAAACAGCCCATGTTAGACAAACATGACCCATTTTATCTCTGTCGAAAAATGTAATTCATAGAAATCCGAAGGAAAACTAATTGAGAGTAAAATATTAATAATATCTTTCTATTAAAGTTTAAAATACTTTAAGAAAATATCAAATCAAGAACTAATTAAGGTTCAACAAAAATTATTCCTAACACAAAAAAAATTCTAAGCCTAACAAATAAGATTAGAGGACAAACAAAATCTGCAGAATCTTGTTTGCTTCTGGATCTAAAATCCTACTCCAAGGCTTCTCCGCCAAAATTGGCTTCTCAGCTATTCAAAAATCTATAAAAGTATGAGGAGTAATTTTCTGTCTCTGATCTCGCTCTCTATTCTGAATCTCTTCTATTGATTTTTCTTCTTTCCCCCCTCATATCTCTCTTGAGAACCTTGTATATCTATTTATAGGATAGAATAAATCTCCAAGGGGTCTCCAAATCTTCCACAAAGTTGAGATGTTTTCAAATTCATTCCAGGTCAAAATAGGAAGGAATTTATATTTTTCAATTAAATTCGTAACTCTCCTTTAGGCTGAAATTTAAACCATCAAAACTCTTCCAAATCTTCTCAAATATGATTCCTTTTGATCCCAGGAAATTAGGATAAGATAGGAGTCCTTTTCCAACTTATATTAGAGAGTAGGATGATAAAATCTTCTAATTTTTCTTCAAATTCGTATCTCTCTCTTGGGCTGAATGTTTGGACTTCAAAACTCTCTCAAATTCATTAAAAATATGTCTCTAATGGTTCCCAAGGAGTTGTATAATGATTAGAAGTCTTCTCCATGAAGGTTTGACATCTTTTTCTATTCAAATTCTTCAAAAGAACCATTCCTAATTGAAATAGGAAAAGTTGGAAGTCCTCCTTCAATTGAATTTTCTCAAGTGAATCAATTCCTATTTGAAGTAGGAAATGTTATGAATCATTTTAATTGAGAGTCTTCAAATAATAAACTCCTATTTGACATCTTTTTCTATTCAAATTCTTCAAAAGAACCATTCCTAATTGAAATAGGAAAAGTTGGAAGTCCTCCTTCAATTGAATTTTCTCAAGTGAATCAATTCCTATTTGAAGTAGGAAATGTTATGAATCATTTTAATTGAGAGTCTTCAAATAATAAACTCCTCAAAAAGTATATAATATCAAATAATGCGCTCGACTTATTCTGCCCTTAGGTAGAATCTAACTCATAAATGCAAAATCAACTAAAATAGCACTTAGGTAGAATCTGACTCATAAATGCAAAATCAACTAAAATAACTAAAACAATGCATGATTAAATCAAAACACTAGGAAAATGATACAAAATAGATGCGTGCAATATGTATATTTTTACTCGCATCAAACATCCCCAAACTTGAATACTTGCTTGTCCTCAAGCAAAAACTAAAGACAAAGCTCAACAAAAAAAATGTGTCATGGCTTTCATCCTACCAACCAATACTTTCCTTCTGCTGTTCTTTTGCACAACTATCGCCAAGTATCTTTTCTCGAACCAAAAATGCAAGTCTTGTAAAAGTTTTGAACTCAGACATATTTAAACATTTCTAATCCAACTCATGAAATATAAATATAGTTAATCATACAAAAGCATTAATGTTGAAAACAAAAGTAATAATTGAGCTTAAGATATTTAAATACTAAAATTCAATTTTTTCATATTTTTTTTCTTTTTTTTTTATTTAAGTTCAATTTTGAATTCAGCTCTAATTTGAATGCTCCAATTTTTACCCATATTGCACAAGATGGTCCATGTAGAAGGCTTTCAATCGACGGATCCCAGACTAGTTGGCCTTAGGGCATCAGACTTGAACCCCTATGGATTTAGTTACCCGGACACATCAAGGTTCCAGATAACACCTTTGCATCTTATTAACTTTAAGCAATTAAAATTTTCAAAATTCCACAAATTCTTACACTTATTTTTCCAAAATATGCATAGGCTCAAAAATTACTTAATGCGTTCAATAAAAGTGCCACTACAATCATAACTAAATAAAAGAAAAATAAAAACAAGCTGGACAAGAAAATGTAGTACTTAGTTCATAGCTTTATTCAGCAACTTTCTACTTTTACAATACCCAATACAGAGGCAATAGTTGATAAAAAGGATAACAATTGGATTTTATAGATTAGCAAGGTGTCTAAAAGTTAGTGCTAAAAGGTCAGTCAAGGTTTGCAAGTTAGTTAATTTGACACAAGATAATGCAAAAGTTTTTTTTTCAAATGTAACATAATGTAGTACATCATGCAAATAAAAGCAAACATGCAACTAATGCAGATGATAGATAACAAAATGCATGATCATGCACCATCCCCAAGCTTTAAATCAAACATTATCCTCAGTGTTGAAAAGCTTCGAGGGATAACAAAATGTAGAAATGAGAACATGCATGAAGAGAACATATATGACCTGAGTATCATTGTGGTGGTGGTCGAGGTGACGGCCACATCCCAAAGTGATCGTGGATGATGTGATAATCAATGCATGCACCGGACCATGTTCTTCGTCCTCTCCTAATGATTGCGGAGGTCCCGGGTGTGACGTCGGGTTTCACGGCCCGTGACAGAATGTCACGTCCCGTGACGGAAGAGGGCTCATAATATAACCAAGGCAACCAGATGCCTGACTTGACCAGGACTAGGATAATTTGATACTTGACTGGAATTGTGTTGAAAAAAGGTACTGTTGCTGAAGATGATTGCTTGCGTTGACTGGTTCTTTCGATGTTCTCTTGGCGATGGATTTGATAGCTCTCCCTTATGCTCAGAATTGTATACGACTTTTTTCTTCACCTAGGACCTGGTCACAATAAAGCTTGCAAAAATTTTGTGAGAGATCCTAAAACAAATGATCTAACTAAAACCAAATGAAAACTAATAAGAAAAGAGAGTTGGGTTGCCTCCCAACAAGCGCCATTATTTAACGTCGTAGACTCGACGCCTCCGGTTGATATTCATGGTTGCAGATGAGGGGAATTGCGAGTGATGATGCACCTCATTGTCTCCAGCTTTTGGTGACCTTCTATAGTGATCTTTGCTTTACCCTTGTTTTGAATTTTCAGTATCTTCTCTGGTTGATTTGGGGATGGGATTTTTGGTCGTCATTTCTTGGATGAACTTGGTGCATCTGATCTTGATGGCGTGGCAGATGTAGACAATGATGTCGATGGTCTAAATGGTATGCTTCTCTCCCCTTGTGGCGTTGAATGTTGAGATAGACTGGTGTGATGATTGAGCTATCCGAAGGCGAGCTCCTCTTTTGGACATGTTTGTCCTTTATGACATACTCACTAGTCTCCTTCACACGCCACTCTATTGTCCATGTCATGGGCTGATAAAATCTTCGCGGTCTCCATCGTCTTCTATATGAGTTCTGATGGTGACATGGACAAATGACAGTTGTTGGATTCTCCACTTGTGTTGCCTTCGAAGATTCATCCAAGTGAGAAGAGAGATCTTCAATTTGCTTTGCTAGATCCTGAATTTCAATTTTTTCTATGATCTTGAAGACTGTGGAGGAGGAGGGAGATCGTCAAATATTTTTCTGTGATCTTGGAGTTGGGCCAATCTGGTTTCCAAGTTTTGAATGATTTGGTCTTGCATAGCAAATTTGTGTTGAATTGTATATATGACTTGACCCAACATATCCTCCAATTTCATTCTTGACTTAGTTGACGATTTAACGACATCATCAGTCTCTACATTGCGCTGATTAATTTTTGAACTTTTACTCTCCAAGTTTTGAATATACTCTTCTCGTATGGAGAATTTGGACAGTAATGTACTCATCATCTGGGTCAACATCGCGAGTGGATTCATCGAAAGGGCATCCACTTCAGCTTGAATAGATGTACTGCTGTCACTTTCTCCAGGTTGATTAATGCCAACTTGAATTACTTTTGGAGTATCCTCTTGCTTGTGGCTCGAAGAGGCTTTTGATTGATCAAGTTGCTTCTCATGCTCGACTTCAACCTGTTTCAAATTGATTTTCTTTTCCTCAACTTGTGGCCTTGACTGATTAGACTTTTGTTTCTTCGCCATTGAGGATAAATATTTTTCTTGAAATAATTCAGAAGAAGAAAATGTAAAATTTTTCGGCACGAACAAGGACCATTTTCAAAGAACGCGGACCGTGTCCGTTGTCAAATAATCCGTGTCTGGCTAGACGCGGACCGTGTCGCGCGTGAAATAGAAGATTTCTCTTTTGCAAAATTGAAAATGACACACACACTCAGAAAGGTTTTGAGAATTTTCAGATTAATCGATGATGAAAAATTCAGAAATTAAAACTCAAAACAGTCCCCAGCAACGACGTCAAAAACTTGATGCGAAAAATCACATGCTAAAACTTCAGCACGTATACTGGTCGCACAAGTAATAAAATAATGAGAAGAGTGTCGAACCCATGAGGACTGATGAATTTTAGATTCTAAAATTTTATCTTGAAATTTGATTTAAAAGATCTTCAATGAATTAGGAAAGAGAAAAAATGAAATAAGAAAAGGAAAGATAAAAGATGAGATTAGGAATTTCAAAAAGTTCAAAAAGATAAACCGATTAGATTGGTTAGGATTAAAAATATGTTTCACCAATGTTATCTTCTAGATCTATTCAATTAAGTGTTTGAAAATTAGATGGCGGAAGAATTGATTTAATAATATANTTATATTTTTCAATTAAATTTGTAACTCTCATTTAGGCTGAAATTTAAACTATAAAAACTCTTGCCAATCTTCTCAAATATGATTTCTTTTGATCCCCAAGGAATTAGGATAAGATAGGAGTCATTTTCCAAGTTATATTAGAGAGAAGGATGATAAAATCTTCTAATTTTTCTTCAAATTCGTAGCTCTCTCTTGGGCTAAATTTTTGGACTTCAAAACTCTCTCAAATTCATTAGAAATATTTCTCGGTTCCCAAGGAGTTGTATAATGATTAGAAGTCTTCTCCATGAAGGTTTGACACCTTTTCCTAGTCAAATTCTTCCAAGAACCATTCCTAATTGAAATAAAAAAAAGTTGGAAGTCCTCCTTCAATTGAATTTTCTCAAGTGAATCAATTCATATTTGAAGTAGGAAATGCTATGAATCCTTTTAATTGAGAGTCTTCAAATAATAAACTCCTCAAAAAGTATATAATATCAAACAATGCGCTCGACTGATTCTGCCCTTAGGTAGAATCTAACTCATAAATGCAAAATCAACTAAAATAGCACTTAGGTAGAATCTGACTCATAAATGCAAAATTAACTAAAATAATGCACGAATTAATGTAAAACACTAGGAAAATGATACAAATAGATGCGTGCAATATATATATTTTTACTCGCATCAATAGACCAGGAGTTCGGTTGAACCTCGTCAACAAACCTTTGTTTGTTTATTTTTCTTCTTCATTTGCATTTGTGTGCTTCCGCTAAGATAACTAGTTTAGATAGCCGAAAATTTTAATACACCAATTCAAACCCCCCTGGTGCCATATAGATCCTACACTAAGGATCATTCCATAGTTGGAACAAAATGGGTATTTAGAAATAAACTAGATGAAACTGGAGTTGTTGTGAGAAATAATGCTAGACTTGTTGCAAAAGGTTACTCTCAAGTTGAAGGGATTGACTTTGATGAGACTTTTTTCACTAATTGCTCGTTTAGAAGCAATTCAGATTCTTTTAGCATTTCCTTGCTTCAGAAATTTTAATTTTTTTCAAATGGATGTGAAGTCAGCATTTCTAAATGGATATATAAATGAAAAAGTTTATATTGAACAACCTCCAACTTTTGAGAGCTCAAAACACCCGAATCATGTATTTAAGCTCTCTAATGCACTATATGAGTTAAAACAAGCTCCTGAGCTTAATATGAGAGATTGAGCTCATTTCTCCTTGAAAATGAGTTTTTAAAAGGAAAGGTAGACACAACTCTGTTCTTGGCGCATCTTGGGAATGATATATTAGTTGTGCACATTATATGGATGACATTATCTATGGATCCACAAATTTCTAAATGTGTAAAGAATTTGAAACTCTCATGCACAAAGAATTTAAGATGAGTCTAGTAGGAGAGTTAACTTACTTTCTTAGTTTTCAAGTAAAATAATCTAATGATAGGATTTTTCAAACCAAGAAAAGTACACAAAGGATCTTCTTAAGAGATTTAGAATGGATGTTTGCAAGCCCAACTCCACTCCCATGAGTTCTCTTACCAAACTTGATAGTGATGAAAAAAGCAAGAGTGTACATCAGAAACTATACATAGGTATGATTGAGAGTCTCCTATACTTAACTGCCTTTAGACCAGACATCATGTTCAGTGTATGTCTATGTGCTAGATTTCAAACCAATCCTAAAGAATCTCATTTAGTGGCCACCAAAAAAATTCGGAGATATCTTAAGAACACTCCAAACTTAGGATTATGGTATGATAGAAATTCTCTATTTGACCTTCATGCCTATATTGATTCAGACTTTGCTGGATGTAAAGTAGATAGGAAGAGTACTAATGGCATGTGATGTTTCCTTGATAACTCATTAATATCTTGGGCTAGCAAGAAGCAAAGTTCAATTGCTCTTTCCACAACTGAAGCTGAATACATAGCTGCTGGAAGCTGTTGTGCATAATTGTTGTGGATGAAACAACAACTTCTAGACTATGGCATAACATGTGAAACTATGCCATGAAAGTGAATACCAGTGCAATAGAAATGACTAAAAATGATGTGCATCATTCCAGAATTAAGCATATTGACTTAAGATATCACTTCATTGGAGAACATGTATCACTCAAAATCATCTCTATAGAACATATCCCAACTAAGAGACAACTAGCTGATATATTTACAAAACCCTTGGGAGGAGATAGGTTTAATATGTTAAAGAGAGAAATTGGGATGTTGGGCTTAGGATTTTTATAAACAACTCAACTTATTGGTGACTTGTCTATGCAAGTATCACTGATTAATGGAGTTGAAAATTAATTGTGTTGCGCAATACATACATGATACTTATCTATTCTATCTCATGATCATTTCATTTTATATTCTTCTAAGATGCCCACCCTAAATGAAATAGAGAACCTCGGGTAGTGAATGATAAGTTGTTAAGTATCAGTGTGGTCACAGACTTCGAACGTCCACTCTTTATATTTCGAGCATCCAAAATATTGTTGATATTTAGTGATCCCGAGCATCGGACGCCCATCGTTAATCTTTGAGTGACCAGTATAAGTAATCTAACAAGGTTCCATCGACCACTCTACAAACTAAGGGCATCCTATGTTTTGAAAATCTTAATGACATTCTGAAGTTCGAACGTCCATTGTCCATACTTCGGACAATCGAAGTATCATAATTCAAGTCAAGTCCGAACATAAGGCGTCCACCAATATCATAGGACGACCACTGTGATTACAACACAAAATCCCTACTGTTTCGATCGACCTATAATCCCTTACGGGCGATTGATGTTGTGAACACTATTTATAGTGGGTCACCCTTAACCATTTTCATCTTTGGAATATTCTCAAAGGGCGACCCTTCGTGTTCTTCCGCCTTTTTCTACTCCAAGCGAACTTAAAATTCGTGTGCATTCAGTGTCCTGAAAGCGATCAAAATCTTCCTGAACAAGGATTCAAGCTTCTAGGTAAACCTAAAACATCATCTCTATGAATTGTTTACCTAGATTTTTCGGTTTTACTATCTAAGTTTTAACCAAGTCTAAACCTTACTGTGAATGTTATTCATTTCTTACAGGATCAAATCCTTTTGAATTCTTTCACTACTCTAAGTTCTTCCTATACTTGCTAGTTTATTTTCAGCCTTTCCCGATTCCTTGTGATTCAATATTTGTGTCCTATCTATTAATTTGTTTGAACACGACTCTTCATTCACTTCAAATCATGTGTTCTATTAAGAGAGCGGCTCAGAAACAAACCTTAAAGAGGAAACAAAGAGAGGAGTCATCAACACAATAACAAAAGAGAGTCGAGAGAGAAGAACCCTCTACTCGAGCACCACAACCTCTCTCTGATAGAGTCGAGTCATCCAAGATACACGAAACTCCCAAATCACCCGAAAAGACTTTTAATCACCCTCACTTCATTAGGGAGACTGTCTTGAACCAATTCCAAATTCTCTATAATGAACAATGATTGATTGAACCACAACACTCTATTGATTGGGAAAGTCTTCAACTTTCCGGTCTCAAAGAAACCTTTGAGCAATGTGATTGGCTCAAATTCCTTGACCTTGACAAGCCAGTTTTTTCTCATGTTGTTAAACACTTCTATGCAAACTTAACCTATGATGACACCCATCAAGAAAAAAAAATCCTATTTGCAAGGTATACAATTTTCCATAACTGAATCCAAGCTAAATGAGATCCTTGATACTCCTGGCTTTACTCACATAAATCTTGCTCCAATGCACTAGCCTCATACTTCCTACACTCAAAATAAAGCTACAGTACTGTGAGTAGAGGAAAAGTCGACACTTTTGTACAGGGATCTTTTCACAAGTACCTCAGCCCCAACATGAAAGCAATTCACCATATAATTACCCATGTAGTGCTTCCCATAGCTGGTCATTATATAGGAGTAAATCTCCTTGACTTAACTGTTCTTCTCACCTCGTAGATCATGTAGCCCCTCGAATTTCCTTAGAAAATCTTCTCATATACCAGCTCATGAAAACAAAAAAAAAGTTCATTTTAAATGAACTAAGGATGACCGTCTCTACTTTGGAAATTTCATTAACTTTTTTATTCGAAAAACCTATCGAACAACTAAATTTTCTAACCGAGAAGAAGTCCTTCACCCCACTCGCACTGATAAAATATCCTTCTCCACCTTGACTAGAAAAGGACTCACCAACGACACCCCTCAGCTTAGTGAGCTCCCTCCTGAAGTTCAATACCAGGAAACTGAAACTCAAGGAATTGAGGATACTAGAGTCACACCTGCAACTATTGTCCCCAAGACAACTCCTCATAAAATCAGAACACCCTCTGCAACTAATTCCTCCTCATCCTCCACATGACCCCCGAGTCGAGAAGATTGGGATTCACTGTGCAGCAAAGTGGACACCATGTCAATCCAACTCAGCACATTGTCAACTCAAATGAGTCAAGCCCTCAAATTATTACAAAACATCATTGTTCAACAAAGTGCAGTTAATGAGCTAAGCAAAGATGTTGTTGTTCATCATAACCAAGCCAGCGAATATTGGCGCCAAGTGGAAGGTTTCACGAGGACTGCAGGGTATGAGCCTTATGAACCTCAAGTTCCCTCTTCTGATGATTACAAAGTGGGAGAAAGAAATCAGAGGAGTGAACCCCGAGAAGACAATCATGGAAAAAAATTGAGGGTCAAGGCATTGATCATGAAGGAATCAGAGGCATGATCAAGAAGGAAGAGAGGGAGATGGACAAGGGAACGAGGATACTAGAGAAGAAGATATTGATCTTCAAAGAGCTGGGGTTGGCCAAGAGAAAAGCAATCATGGAGAAGAAGAAGAAGTTGGCCAAGTCATTATTGAAGTAGAAGCTGGTCAAGTTACCACTGAAGTAGCAGTTGATAAAGATGGCCAAGAAGAAGAGGAAATAACAGTTAAAGTGGAAGCTGAATATCAAGAACTGTTTGCAAAGCATGGAATTAACATTAACAATCTGCTAACAGAAGTAGTAAATAACATATTATTGGCATTAACAATCTGCTAACAGAAGTAGTAAATAACATGTTAGAAGAAACATAAAATGCACCCAAGGAAGTAACTAAGAGAAAAAATCAAAGCACTTCTGCTTCAACACCTCCTCCTCCTGAAAAGAAGTTTGGAAAAAGCTTCAAAATGAAAAAGAATAAGGACAAAAAATAATAGATAGATAGGTCTTTATTGTAGATAAAATTTGTGTGCATGTAAACATTTTGAATCTGAATGATCTTAATATATGATACTCTATATTTCAAAAATGTAATGATTATGTTTTTTATTCTATTATGCAAAGATATTTTCTGAATTGTGATATTTTCTGAAGTGTGATTTTCAGTGATAACTGTTAAAACGAAATACAAAATGTTCCTTAATTGAATATCAGGAATATGCAAGTACTAAGGGGGAGAAATGTTTATAAATGAGAAATATATGATTTAGGGGGAGCAATTCTGGTTAGTTGAATTCTATGTGAATTTTCTATTGAAACTAACCCTAAACCACTCCTTAGTAGTTTGTAATCATAAAAAAGACGGAGATTGTTGAATCTAGGATTTTGAGATTATTTTGATTATCACAAATTGATGAGAAAGCTTAGTTTGTACTAATGATTTTTTATTTGAAGTGAATAAGACATGATTTTTATTTCAGTTAGTAATAGGTCGACCAAAGTCGAGGAACAGACGATCTATGTACACAAAAGAGTGGAAGAAAAATCCTAAGTATGGAGTAGTCGTCCTAAAGATTTAAAGGTGTCGAACGAAGTAAGGAGCAAAGACTGAAGATATGAAGCTAAGTATTGAACGATTGACCGAGGATGAATAGTGGACGACTGAAGACACAGTCGAGCAAGAGAGGTCGCCCGGTGTGTACGAGTGAAAAGGAGCGGGCGACCGAAGGTTCGAAGTCAACTGTATAGAGGATGAAGGATCGGACGCTCCAAGGTTGAGTGGACGCCCCATGATGAAAATGAATGAAGTTATTTTGAGGTGAAGGCAAGAGAGATCATTTGAAGCTTTCAGAGTAGAAACAATGGAGGACCGAAGTACTCCAGATGAAGAGAAATTTCGTTCGAAGAAATCAGTATGAGATTAGTGGACGACCGAAAAAGTCTGAAGTAGAGTATCAAAGCAAGAGCGGTCGTCCAAGATTTTCGGAGTAGAAGAAGTGGATGACCAATGTTCTTAGAAGAAAAGTTGAGGAACTGCAAAGTCAAGAAAGGTCGTCCAAAGAGTTCAGTGAAGAATCGGTGGAAAACTGAAGGACTTCAGTTGAAAAGGAAAGGACGTCTCAAGCATTGAGTGTGGAATAAGTGGGCGACCAGAGAAGTGCACAAGTTGAAGTGAAGTCAAGAGAGGTCGACCGAAGTATTCAGTGAGGACTAAATGGATGACCTATGACTTCAGGAGAACAACAAAGGACGTCTGATAAATTCGAGGAAAATCAGCGGATGACCAAAAACTATGGAAGATGAAGATAGGACGCCTGAGGTATTCAACGAAGAATAACCGGGCGACCAAAATACATCAGTAAAGAAGCAAAGGACGTCCGATGAATTAGAGGAAAATCAAAGGACGACCAAAGAAGCTCAAAAGAAAAGTAGTGGTCGACCAAAAAATTCATGGAGAATCAGTGGACGATCAAAGAAGTTCAAAAAAAGAGTATAGGTCGCCCGATGGATTCATGAAAAATCAGCGGCCGACCTATGTAAGCTTGAAGAAAAACTAACAAAGGAAAAATAGGTCGTTCGAAGTATCTGAGAGAAACCAGTGGGCGACCAATGAAGACTTGAAGATATTAATTGAAGGCAGGAGCCAAGCAGAGGTCATCCTAAGTTCTTGGGTGACAACAATGGACGACCGAAGAATAGTTGAAGAAAAGTGTTCAAGTAAAAAAAGGTCGTCCAAAAGAATGATGTACAATCAGTGGGCGACCGAAGGAGTTTTGACGAAGAAACTAAAGTTAAACAAAGGTCGCCCAATGTGCTCAGTAGGAAGTATTGGACAACCTATGGATGTGTGAAGAAGGAACTATGACTGAAGCCTGTGGCTGCGAATGTCCGAAGGTGAATAGTGGACGAAGCACCAGACGACAGATTAACAGATGAACTCACCAGAGCTGCGGTCGACCGGTGAAGCAGAAGCTGTCGTCCGAGGAGTAAGTGAAGAGTACTATACTTACATTAACGACTAATTTCTGAGAGAGAGAGAGAGAGAGAGAGAGAGAGAGAGAGAGAGAGATTAGACATTTATGTAAGGGTATAAAACTAAGTTCCAAGAGTTTTGGGAACTAACTTTGACAAATTAACCTCTGAGAACTTGAGAGCTTAAGTGAGAAGCCATTGTTCATCCTTCTGAGTATTCTAGTGAGAATCCAGAATAGAAGTGAGTGAATTGAGTGTTCAAGAGTGAGTTCAATTGTAAGAGGTTCTCTCCTTGCCTTCTAAAGAAAGAAAGGATAAAAAAAGCTGCAAGGGAGTCTTCGCCCTTAAAAAAAGAAATCTAGTGATATTCAAAGGTCTCAAGTTCAAGAAGATCGGAGCGGAGACAACAAACTCTGTGTTTGTTTCTTTCTTGCACTTAGATTTTAGCTTCCGCTGCATATTAACAATTTAAGATAAAAAATTTTAATACACCAATTCACTGTCCCCTCACCCGGTGCCATCCAGTTCCTACATTTCTTACCTTCCATCCCAACAAAATTAGCAGCGAGGTTACATCTTTGAACTGATTTATTTCTCTGTCATTAGATACTAATTTTGTTTATCATGTCCCTTTGTATTGTTATTGCAGCTATTTTATTGTTGCACAATTTCATACTGCGACTAGGTTGACTACCATTATCACAAGATTCACTTATACTTATGTTTAAAAGGCTCGTCTTCCAAAAAGAACTTTGTCCGTATAAATCTGATCTCCACTTCTGGAAGATATAAAAGAATTAACGATGAACATGGCCAGATGATGAGATAGACATGAAACAAGCAGGATAACAAGAATAAATGCTTGAATTAGTGAACTAGAGGTCAAAGAACATCAATCTGATCAGAAAAGGCTCTAATTTCACTATACACTTGTGACGTTAACATGCTGTGACCAGCTGGTTAAAGGATCAGGTTGCTTCTTGGGGTCATGATTTCCCTCTAGGAACATTTGAGGAACAAAAAGTTTCCATGAGCATGATCTGTTACACGTTATAGATATTGTGGCATTAGTAAAACTGCAAAGGCTGCCCACTTTTACTTTCTGCTATAGTTGATTATCATAATGTGATCGGTGCCTGCTAAGCCTGTTTGCAGCTCTACTACCTCTCCTGAGCACCATATGTTATCACGGACATGTTGTAGTGACATGTAAGGAAGAAGCTGCTGGCCCCTACATGTGATCTCTACCTGATGGAAAGTTTACAACCAACGACAAATTAGTTTGAACTATTTGTAATAGATAAATATTCATTATTCATTAATATTCTTCATTTATTTCTTATGCAGAAAGCTAAGCTTTATTAGCTAGGGAGACGATGGGGTTCATTCAGGAAGTATGATTCATGTTTATAGTGTTACTCATCATGGATCAGAAGTACTTATGTAATAATTTTATTTTGACATGATTCTGTATATTTTCATGGTGATTTGCAAATGAAATTACAAATGTTTTAGTACTCAATGTCATAGTGGAATATCTTTTTCGTCATTGAAGATCATATCTCAAAGAAATTAATTGCATAAAAAATAAAAGGAAGACTCACTATCCTTTGTGTGTTCTTTTAATAGTAAAGGGTTACTTGTGTATCTGTATCTAATTGAGTTAATTAAGAAATACAAATACAAAAGGACTGAATCACCTTCTTGTTATACCGTGGAAGCATATGTATTCATATGCAATTGAGATCAGGGATGTCTTAGTTACTATTGGACGTCACCATTATCCTCATTCCACTAGTTTTCCTTCAATCCACAGCTTTGTGGACCACTTTCACACGAATCACAACCTTTTATCTACCACTCAGTCCCGCTTGCCTCCCCATTAATCATTGTGCATCCACCCCAACATTAGGCAATTCCCTTTGCTTTCCTACCAAGCACCAAAACCTATCTATGTATAGTTTTATTCACATTTACTGGTAAAAATTCCGTGTCATTAATATATATCTCTAGCTATTATTTGATAAGTTATGAGGACTTAAGTTTCCAGTGAAAATGACAGGGCGTCTGTACAATCTAATGAAAAGTAATAATTAAACTCTAGCTAGGATGCATGCATTCGATTGATCGTATGTAGAAAAGAAAATACTTTTGATGTCAAGATGTGTAGAAAATTCCTCGCAAGAGCTGAAATATGCCAACAAAAAGTTTTCCTTTTTTCTTTTAGTTATAGTAGATTAGTAATACATTGATTTTATACAAACAACCAGTTAGCACTACAATTTATACTTGATATATAAATCATTATTCTCTGGTTCTCTCCTGTACCCTACTCTAATTGTGAGCGAACACAATAAACTGACTTCATGCACGTCCTTGTCAAGTTCCCTTTACCACTCGTAGAAGCCAAAACATGTCAACATTCTCATCTCAACATACGCCACAACCTCCTATATATTCTACTATAACTTGCTAACAACATGAAAGGTGGACATCTCGACTCCTTTTTTTTTCCAGTCACCTTGAAGCCTTTGATTGATTCTTCTACTAGCGTTACATGCGATCGTCTTCAAACACCTTTCACATGGCAATTACTCAGTTCTATATGGATGTTTTAGTTTGGAGGGTTCGACGTGGTCCCTTTTAACTTTGCCTTTGGCATCGTCTTATATATATGATGATGCTCTCCTCTTCACCTACTAACAATAGCTCTCAATGCGTGTGCATGCACAAGGTGACCCTTCACCATTCTTCCCTCAAGTTGCATCAATTGGTGCATGCATTGGTGGGCATCATGTAACCACACAATCCTGGGGGGGTAGCAAGGACATTGCACCAAGAAGCCTCAATGCTTTTGCCGTAAGCTCTGCGAAAGCATGACTGAGGAAACGCAATCATCATTACAATCATGTCAAGTGGTCCATCTATAAAGTTCCTGTGTTCATGATATTATCTTTCTTTTCTTATCGTAACAGATAATGACTGGATAATGGGTTGGCGTTTTCTAGTTGTTCATTCATGATCATCTCGTTCGGCACTAATATGCACTTGGATCGCTTAGGTTGCAAGATTAGTTCATTTCATGTCTGCAGAAAATCTTAATCAATTTGGGCCACTGAACGAAAATAATGCTAAACTGTTTCATCATGATGTCATTATAATGATGATGTCCCTGCTCTCTATATCATATAATTGTATTTATGTTTAAGTCAAAATCGTTTATAGGATAAATCTATATCCTTCTAAAAAATGTGTCTAATAATCCTCATAATACTCACATGTGAAATTATCCTAAAAAGTTCATCAAATTACAAGGCATACCATTGTGAGATATTAGAAAGTTTTTTTAGAGGATTTTTAGGAGGTTGTAGCACCACTCTTGTTTATATATTATGAATGGAATACATAGGAATGTAGCATGTTGAGATAGAAACCGTGATCCATAACTCCATATGTATATCACATGCAGTAAACTAATTCATGGCCTTAAGTTGGCAATGAACATATGATTACAATCTCTCTAGTTCTCACTTCAATCATGCAGTAGGTGTTTTGGAGTAATTTATTGAATCTAAAGCTGCCCTGCTGAGTAGAATATTTAAGGGTGACATATTGTTAGCCAAGTGTTTGACCCTGGAAACATGCATGGCTAGATGCACGTCGACCGTGGAAAGCAGAACGAGTGACGTTTGCAGCATAAAGTTAATATTTGTTGATATATGCCTTGAATTTTAATCTAGTGGAAACCCATATGACCCTCTATGCATCACAGTCGTCGAATATTTGGGGCGACGAAATCGCCCATCCTCTACAGGAGTCCCTATATAAACTCCCTAGGGTTTGGGTTATTTTGTATCTTATAATTATCTATTATTTCCCCATCAAAGAAACTCTGCAAGTCGCCGCCCGAGGACGTAGCTCAGTTAAGGGTGAACCTCGTAAATCTTGTGTCTTCTTTTGTGCGCGCTCTTGTCTCTCTCTCTCTCTCGTCTCATATCCGCAACAAACTGGTATCAGAGCTTCGAGGTTCATCAGCGATCCTCCATCAGACGAAGAGATGACGTCGCACGACGTGAAGATCGAGAAATTCACGGGAGGAACAGTTTCAGCCTCTGGCAGATCAAGATGCGAGCACTTCTAAAACAACAAGGGATATGGGCGCCGATCGCGCAGATCGCGAAGGACAAATCGAAGGCGGAAGGAGATTCGAAAGGAAAATCAACAGAAACAAGTACTTCCGTGGATTTGACGACACTGGACGAAAAGGCCCACTCCATGATATTGTTGTGTCTGGCGGACGAGGTGATCATCGAAGTCGCTGATGAAGAAACGGCGGCTGGTCTGTGGTCAAAACTTCAGAGTCTCTATATGACGAAGTCTCTGACCAATAAGTTGTTATTGAAACAACGTCTATTCGCCCTCCGCATGCAAGAAGGTACTCCTCTGAAAGATCATCTTGATCAATTGAATAGTCTGTTGATGGAATTAAGAAATATAGATGTGAAAATCGAAGATGAAGATGCGGCCCTACTTCTGTTAGTCTCTCTTCCTATTTCGTATGAAAATTTTGTACAATCTATGATCATAGGAAGAGACTCTATAACTCTGGAAGAAGTAAGATCGAGTCTCCATACTCGTGAACTTCGACATAGGGCATCTGGTAAATCTGTGGAAACTCAGGCTGCGGGATTGGTGACCACTGCTGAAAAGGGACATGCCCCAAATTATAAGAAGGGCAAGCCGAAGTTCAAGAAGAAAATCAATCCGAAAGACATCTGTAACTACTGTAAAGAACCGGGCCATTGGAAGAAGGATTGCCCTAAGAAGAAGAAGGCCACGGTTGCTGCGGTTGCACATCAAGACAAAGAATCTGAAGATGATGATTATGTTCTTGTTGTGACCGGTCAGAAATGTCTCGAGGAGAGTTGGGTTCTTGATTCAGGATGTTCATATCATATGACTCCAAATAAAGACTGGTTCTCGACTTATCAGAAAATTGATGGCGGAAACGTCGTCATGGGTAATGATGCAGCTTGCAAAATAGTTGGGATCGGCTCAATTCAGATCAGATCTCATGACAATTTGGTGAGGACTTTAACAGATGTTCGTCATGTTCCACAACTGAAGAAGAATCTAATATCCCTAGGAGTCTTGGATTCCAAAGGATGTCAGATCAATGCTGCTGGAGGCATCCTCACCGTCACCAAAGGTGATGCTGTAGTCATGAAGGGAGTCAAGCAGAAGTCCTTATACATACTACAAGGGACAACTATATCTGGTATTGCTGTTGTAGCTTGTTCATCAAAATCGGAATCTGAAACATCCAAGTTGTGGCACATGCGGCTTGGACATATGAGCCAGAAAGGGATGGACATCCTCAGCAAGCGTGATCTTCTCGGTGGTCAGAAGATATCTGAAATCGGCTTCTGCAAGCACTGTGTCTTCGGCAAACAACGGAGACATCAGTTCGGTAAAGCAACACATAGAACGAAGGCTACACTCGACTACATCCATGCTGACTGTTGGGGTCCCTCTCGTGTTCCATCCTTAGGAGGTGCCAGGTACTTTCTATCTGTGATTGATGATTACTCACGAATGACATGGGTATTCATGATGAAGCACAAGAGCGAGTCATTTAAAGCCTTCAAACAATGGAAGGCTCTCGTGGAGAATCAGACGTCGAAGAAAGTGAAGCGCCTTCGGACAGACAATGGCTTAGAGTTCTGTTCTTCTGAGTTTGATCAGTTCTGCAAGGATGAAGGCGTTGCCAGACATCGCACCATCAGAGACACACCGCAGCAAAATGGAGTTGCAGAACGCATGAACAGGACACTTCTGGAGAGAGCAAGGTGCATGCTCTCGAATTCTGGTGTGAGCAAAACATTCTGGGCTGAGGCTGTCAATACAGCCTGTTACTTGGTGAATCGGAGTCCTGCTACTGCAATTGATCTCAAAACTCCTATTGAGGTATGGTCAGGAAACCCTGCTGATTATAATATTCTAAAAATTTTTGGTTGTCCTGCTTATTATCATGTCAGCGAAGGAAAGCTTGATCCACGGGCCAAGGAAGGAGTATTTGTAGGTTATGGCGCAGGTGTAAAGGGCTACAGAATCTGGTCTCCATCAGAGCACAAGGTCATCCATAGCAGAAACATATCTTTTGATGAAGCTTCAATGCTTAAATCAAAGATGGAGGTTGTTGATTCAGCAGATGAGCATGTCAACAAACAGGTGGAGCTTGAGATAACTCCAGTCAGGGATGACACAGAAGTATCACATCAAGTTCAACAATCAGAACAAATAGAACCTGAAGAACAATCTGAAGAGCAACCAGAAGAGGTGACGTCAATTGCTGCTGGGCGTCCTCGCAGACAAGTAGGTCCTCCTAAGAGATATGGCTATGAGGACGTGGTTGCATATGCATTTCAGGTGGCTGAAGAGGTGGAGTCCCCAGAGCCATCTAGCTATAGGGATGCCATCACATGTGCAGAATCTGAGCAGTGGATTGCAGCAATGAGTGAGGAGATGGAGTCTCTTCACAAGAATCAGACTTGGGACTTAGTCAAACTACCCAAAGGCAGAAAGGTAGTCGGTTGCAAATGGGTCTTCAAGAAGAAGTTTGAAATTCCTGAAGCTGAAGGCATCAGATATAAGGCATGTTTAGTTGCTAAAGGCTACAGTCAGAAAGAGGGAGTGGATTATAATGAGATATTCTCTCCAGTTGTCAGACACACTTCCATCCGAGTGCTACTTGCCCTTGTAGCACATCAGAATCTGGAGCTTGAACAATTAGATGTGAAAACGGCCTTCTTGCATGGAGAACTTGAAGAAGATATCCTTATGAGCCAGCCAGAGGGGTTCTCCATTCAGGGAAAGGAAGATCAAGTTTGCAGGCTGAAGAAGTCATTGTATGGACTAAAGCAGTCTCCCAGGCAATGGTACAAGAGGTTTGACAGTTTTATGACCAGTAAGGGATTGAACAGGAGCCCTTATGATTGCTATGTATATCACAAGAAGGTGAATGATGACTTCACCATCTATATGCTCTTGTATGTTGATGATATGTTGATTGCTGCTAAGAACATGTCAAACATTCAGAATTTGAAAAATCTTCTTAGTGCAGAGTTTGATATGAAGGATCTTGGTGCAGCACATAAAATTCTAGGGATGGAGATCTATAGGGATCGTGTAAAGGGTAAACTTTTCTTATCTCAGAAAAGTTATATTCAGAAGATTTTATCCAGATTTGGGATGTCATCAGCAAAATCTTTGAGTACTTCATCTGCTCCAAATGTGCATCTCTCAATTACTACTGCACATCAATCTGAAGCAGAAAAGGAGTTTATATCTCGGGTTCCTTATGCTAGTGCAGTTGGAAGTTTGATGTATGCTATGGTATGCACTAGATTTGATATAGCGCATACAGTCAGTGTTGTCAGTAGATTCATGGGAAATCCTGGAAAGGAGCATTGGCAAGCAGTAAAACGCATTTTTTGATATCTGAGAGGAACATATGATATTGGCCTCATTTATGGAAGTGGTACAGAGTGTTTGGTTGCTGGTTATTCTGATTCAGATTATGCTGGAGATGTAGATGGAAGAAGATCAATGACGGACTATGTCTTCACTTTGGGCAGTTCTGTTATCAGTTGGAAGGCTACTCTACAGCCTTCAGTCACACTGTCTACTACTGAAGCAGAATACATGGCATTGACAGAAGCTGCAAAAGAAGGAATATGGTTGAAAGGCTTAGTTGGAGATCTTGGACTGCATCAGGATCAGGCTATAGTACATTGTGACAGCTTGAGTGCTATATGTCTGGCCAAAGATCAAGTTCATGAGAGGACCAAACACATTGATGTAAGATATCACTTCATCCGTACTGAGAAGAGGATCAAGGTGAAGAAGGTTGGCACAACAGATAATCCAACTGATATATTCACCAAGTCAGTTCCTCACAGCGAGTTTGAACATTGTTTGGACTTGCTGAACATAAGCAGTTATCAGTAGCCCCAAGGTGGGGCTGGCGGTGGCAGAGCATTATTAGATATTATATTCTGAAGATGATTCAAATCAAGGTGGAGATTATTGATAATGCCTTGAATCTTAACCTAGTGGAAACCCATATGACCCCCTACGCATCACAGCCGTCGCCCGAGGACGTAGCCCAGTTAAGGGTGAACCTCGTAAATCTTGTGTCTTCTTCTGTGCGTGCTCTTGTCTCTCTCTCTCGTCTCATATCCGCAACAATATTGTATACCCCTAATATATATAATACATAGTTAAGGTCTAGCGTCTAGCAATGACATTATTGAAAAATGTACTTGATGAAGGCCCAGCAGTAATATTCTACAAAAAATAAGATAATATGCTCAAAGTTCTAAACTAAAAGAAAAAACGTGGCTGGTTCTATAGTTTGCAAGGCTGTACTAGCAATATGTTTAATATGACCTCTTTCAAGAAAAAATATATGTTTAATTAATATGAAAGAAATGGTTTGTCCGTAAATAAACCCATGACAAATAATTACTTAGTACTTGGAAATTCAAGAAGTATATTTGAAATAGAAGAAATCTTACTCTAGCACTTTTAACTAGATTAGTCAGGATTAAGAAAATAAGAACATAATGTACAGACTTGAATATCAAAAAGTCTCATTAGTAAAACTTATTACTCTTTATTGGTGGGATAAGTTAATTATTTTTTATTTGGATGAACAAATTGTAAATACAATTTACTGAAATGTTTAAAACATATTTATTTTTATGAAAACACGTTTTAATCCCTAAAATATTTTTATCCTTTATGACCTAATAAATGTAGTAAATTATATCGTACTCAGTTAGTTTCTAAATGTTTGCCCCTTAATTTCTTTTGATCATCTTTTTTCTAATTTATCTTTTTTTTATTTCCTCTCTCTCCCATATCTTTTATTCTCTTTCACTGCTTACTTTCTTTTTTTGTTTATCCATCTTTCTTTCTCCTCTTTTATTCTCTCTCTTTCTCTCTCATCTTCCTTTTTCTGATCATGTTTTCTTTCTTTCTCTCTTATTATCCACTTCAATATATTGGATGTAGCGTCCACCGTGCATGTGGCGCTAAGATATTATGTGCATGAACCATAAGTTAGTCACCCACTACCATTGAGAGTCTTACAACTCATGTGGCCCGATTATTTCTTGTCTTACCACTTAATTCCGAACATCATTCTATATTCAAATTATATATCTCCTGTTTACTCACTTCCTCTTTTTTTTCTACTCTCTTATCTGTCCTTTTCTATGATATCTTTCTCGCACCTTCTTTTTTTCTGCTCCATTTATCTATTTTCTCTCCTTACTCTCTCCTCCTTATATTTTATTCTCAAAGTTTTTTTCTCCTTATATTTTATTTTCTTATAAATAAAGAATACAGAAAATATGAGGAAAAAGGAAATTATGAAAGAGTGAGAAAACAATGAAAAAAATAATGAAATGAGAGAACGAAAAGAGATTATGCGTGCGAGAGAGAGAAATGATAATATTTTTTAAAATTATGTATACTTTTTCATAAAAAAAATAAGTTAAATAATATTATAAATGATTAATAATAATATTATTTTTTGGACTAATTCAACTGAAGTTGGAGGGCGCAAATGATTTAATCGTGAGACCTTTGTGACGTTTTGCCCACTGTTTGGAGCAACAAATAACGTCAATATTTTAGTAGAATTGGTATTGATGGTGGGTTCGAAATCCCCATAATGTCTCTCTTTTGGTTGAAAGCATAAATCTATGCAGTGTGTGGTTAGCTAAGGATACTTTAATGTTACTTTTAAAATTTTAGTGACACTTTTTATTATCTATTTCATTTTTATTTACTTTTTACTAGTGAACACTTCTATTAACCTATGTATAAAGTTGACAAGAGAGTCATATGCTAATACTCTTATCTACTCTGTTAATACTACAATATTCCTGGGAAATATATTTATTTTCTTCAGTACAACTAATTATTTATCATTGTATTATATTTATATAATTTCTTAGCCATGTGTTAAGAATCTTCTTTTTTCTATTAATACTGCACAGGATTTTTTATGAAAACATAACCTTTTATTACTATTTATTTGCTTCAATACAACTAATTATTTATCATTATATTATATTATTTATATGATTTATAACGTGATGCAGATTATTTTTGTAAATAAATTATCAGTTCATGAATTTGCAGTTATCACTTAAATTAATATGGATTTCTAATATTTGATAAACTCGATCAAAGAGACAAAGAATGTAGCATTTCAAAATTATTAAACAAGCAAAATATGAAATAAATAATAGATTATTATATCCTAAAGATAAGAGTGTGTAAAATATTTTTATCAATATAAAGTGTAAGACGTAAAGACTATTATTGAGAAGATGAAAGACATGAATAATATTATTCCAATATACAATTTAGGAGTGCGTAATATTCATAAGGGTATAATGATGAAAATAAATAGTAACAAACAAATATGTTTTCAGTAAAAAGATCTGTGTAATATTGGTAGAGATAAGAGTATTATTATATGACTAACTTTTTTAGAAACATGTCAATTTTTTTAGAAATGCCAAGAAAATTGTTTATTATAATGTTAAAATAGATAATAAAAAGTGACAATTAAGACATCATATTGAAATAAACAACGTAGTTCCTCTGATATCCCTCAAACCTTTTTAATTACACAGCTAAACAAACAAAATCATATAGTTGACCTTTTTTGAATGACATCCTGCAGCTAACAACTAGTCTTTTTACATGTGTAAAATGTGTAATTCAACATTAATTTGATAGGTGAAATCATGATGACGTAATTGATTATTTATAGTTATGGGTAAGATAAGCTAAAAAGGTATTGGAAATTTTCAACTGAAGTGTTTTCAAATGATCTTTTGTTGGTTTCTTAGAACTATTATTTATTTTTAGTTCAATTGACTCTTTTTTCAGGATATTCATGTCTCACGTTTAATTCTTCACTTTTTTTGGAATATATATATATATATATATATATATCGAAAAAGGATAAATCTTGTGAGTAAAAATTTATTAAACATGACATTACTTCTCGTGTGTTGCCTAAAAAATCCCTTGATCACTATCTACTTATAAGATATATAACGCCTTTTATAATTTTGGATCGAGATTTTAAATAATTTATCGCTTTATGTTATTTTTCAATTACTAATTATTGTTCAACTAATTTGTTTTATTTCTCGACTATGTTCCCATTTCTCACCCCCATCCCACCCCTCCTCCTCCTCCTCCTCCTCCCGTCCCGTCCCCGTCCAATTATGTAACACATTTTTTAATCGGATTTCTCGAATAGCTTGTGTATGCTTGTATATGTTCATACATTAACGCAGTTAGTAACAGGTGCGTCATCTAGTAATTATGTCGAATGTAGAGACATCTACCATGTTGTCCTAGAACTGTAAAATCTTTTTTTATCATTAATGCTTCAACAAAGCATTAATCTAAGCCAATGCACGCAACTTATATGTTCTGATTAAGTCAATCTAGTAATACAATATATAGGGCTGAGTACTTCATAAACTATAATATAATATATATATATATATATATATATATATATATATATATATATACCCAAAGTCTAGTCCTATAAAAACTAAAAATTAATCATATGGTTTGACAGCGACAAAGAAGCTTAATTAGATGATCACATGTCTAAATTTGTGTAATCCTTCCCTAATCGTGTAACTAGACAATCGACTCAACGACACACAAACAACACATACAAACCCGCGTCGGTGATGATGTGCCACTGAGATATATACCTTCTACCAGAATTTTGCAAGGTGTTCATTCTGGTTCTGATGTTCCTTTCAAATGATATGGACTACAAAATATGAAGACATGCACATACGTATCAAGTTGTAGGTAGTAATTCAAAGCTAGTGGACTCATTCTTATTATATGTTTCAACTGCTGGCTATTGGTTCCTCAAAGGTTTACATCGAGGTTAATTAATTAAAGACGGGATGAGTCGTTTACCGAAAAAAAAAAGACAGTCGAAAATATAAATAGAAATATATATGCCAAGACATGAGCTAAAAGTTGGCACCTGGTCCGAGTGATCCTCCATCCCAAGCTTATTAGCTAAGTACTTCGTCAACAATCTAACTGTCATCCTTCCATCCCTACAAAATTATTCCGCGTCTCGATATTTTGCTAATGGTATGAGAGAGAGAGAGAGAGAGAGAGAGAGAGAGAGAGAGAGAGTACTTGATCCTCAAGTAGCTCCTTGGTATCTGAGGTAGAAAGGGTTCCTTTACTCTGCATTAAAAGTGGAAAAGTGCGTGTCTCACTTTATCAATTTCAATATACATAGTGTGTGATTGAAAGAGAGAGAAATAGATGGTCATCTCATTATTTAAAAAATATGGGCAAACATTAGTTAAGATAAGGTTAAACATATTTTTTAAAAGTATTACAGAATTAAAAAAATCATATTTTTGACCTTGAAAAAAGATTATGTTATCGTTTAAATTATCCCACTCCTTTTTCCTTTTTATTTCAACTATATTTCACTNGAGAGAGAGAGAGAGAGAGAGAGAGAGAGAGAGAGAGAGTACTTGATCCTCAAGTAGCTCCTTGGTATCTGAGGTAGAAAGGGTTCCTTTACTCTGCATTAAAAGTGGAAAAGTGCGTGTCTCACTTTATCAATTTCAATATACATAGTGTGTGATTGAAAGAGAGAGAAATAGATGGTCATCTCATTATTTAAAAAATATGGGCAAACATTAGTTAAGATAAGGTTAAACATATTTTTTAAAAGTATTACAGAATTAAAAAAATCATATTTTTGACCTTGAAAAAAGATTATGTTATCGTTTAAATTATCCCACTCCTTTTTCCTTTTTATTTCAACTATATTTCACTTTTTTTCTTTCCATAACCACATGTTATTTATCTTTATAATGTTTAATATATTTTCTAACCATTAAATATTTTTAATCAATTTTATGCAGTGGGATTATGTATCTAAATATTATATGATTATTTATCAATAACTCAAATAATTGTTGATTAATGAAAACTCATATTTAGTAATTAATTATTATTATAAAATGAAATAAATAACACTTTTTTATTAAAAGACAGATATTGATATAATTAAAATGATTATAAGATTAGTTATTTTAAGATATTACATTTAAATTTTTTGTCTTCTTCAATCCAATCACAAGAGAGAATAAAAAATATTACAATAATTCTATATTCCACCAAATTCTTCCTTTCCAAATTCATTTTCAAAGCAAACACACTAATAATATAATTATAGGGAATAAAAAATAAAATATATTGATGTTGTATGTGACATAAATTCCATTGCCCCATAAACTATACACATACCTTGAACTCTACCCAAGTTTTTAAACACTTTCATGTAACCTTAAATACCTAAAATACATTTATTTATTTATATTAATTTACTTACCGTTTCACTCTTGTTTAATTTTATCTATGTATTTTTAAAAAAATAAAATTAAAAAACTCAAATGTGATTCGTTAAGAAGATAAGGTGAGGGACAAGTCCCATTTGATTTTATTATTTTTTAAAATTTTGTAAAAGTAACTATATCAAAAATCAAATAAGGGTAAAAAAAATAAATAAAATGGGTGTGTAGTGTTCAGTGGTTGAATGTGAAATAGGTACAGTTTAAGGGAGGAATCAACCGTAAATTTAATTTGCGATATCTCAGTATATAACGAATGACATTATCCGTCCATGCTAATTATTCATGTATAGAAAGAGAGAGGAGTAAACTTACTGTCCGGGCACCGCTTGGAGCGTCAACCAAACGCCGGCCTGCGGCCTCAACGACGGGCTAACCACCGTCCACGACGTCGCCTTACCTTCAATGTGTTCCGACAAGGGGCTCAGGCTCGACGATGGACTCGCCAGTTGGCTCCAGCTGTAGCTTGATGTCGTTTGCAGCACTGCCGGCACCGCCAGTGACGTCGTTGCTGAACTCGGGACGACCACTCCGCACCGGTATCCGTATCCTCCAGCAGGAGCCAGCGCATGGAGGGGCAGCGGCGCTGGACGCCGCCCCGTTGGTTGGAACGTCTGCAGCGGTCTATCGGGGAACAAGTCGAGCTCCATGGTGCTGGGTGGCTGATGCTGCAGCCCTAGCGTAAATCTGATCTCCGGCTCCAAGGAAGCCGCCATGCCCAGTCCAGCACCATCGACGCTGCTGCCGGTTATGCCTAATTTGAGCCAACCTTCGTAGCTCTCTTCACCTTCCTTTAATGCACTTCTACCAGCTGATTCTGCTTCCTCGTCCCTTTCCTTACCCTTGTCATCACTGTCGCCGTTGCCGTTGCCGTTGCCGACTGATCTGCTAAGGGCCTTATCGGCCATCAGAACCGATAGCTGGTGGAGTTCCGGTTGAGCGCCGACGATGAGGAAACTCCTATCATAACTGTCACAGTGTCGCCGGAGGAGGTTGCTTGCGGGGGCCATATTGTCATGTTGAACTCTCCTCCTCGTTCATCAGCCGGAGCCTCCTCCTTATTATCATGGCTGTGTAGGCAAATATGATATGGATGAATGGATAGATTTACGATAGATGCAAATAAGAGATCTGACTATTAGGTTAGAAGAATAGAAGGGAGGCAGATGGACATGACAAGTTTAATTTCCTCCTAAGCCTTCGGCTGAAGAGCATAACTGTTCTAAGAAGGAGCCATGAAAGGAGAGGGAAGGGAGTACATATAGAAGGGGAAATTAGATGGAACTTAACTGTTTATGCAAATGGATAAACAAATAAAAATTAAGAAAGAATTGAGGCTGCCAGGCCTCAATCTGTAATGCATACAGAGATAGACAGAGGAGAGAGAACGAGACGTGAACTAACACATTTATATTTCTCTTCCTATTTCATTCAATACACAGAGAGAGAGAGAGAGAGAGAGAGAGATGGCAGCGTATACGCACTTGGTAGCGATGCTAACACAGATTATGGTACCCTGTTGAGCCTCGCAGAAAGTTATCGTTAGAAGCCTTGGCCTTTACATGTTTCTTTTTTGATACACGAATACAAGTTGGGATCTATCGGAAATTATACGTATATAGTAAAGTGGGTATTAGTTTAATTTTCAAATCAATAAACAAAAATAAGACTGGGAATTTTTTAGACAAACATGTATGTATCACCATTCTTCGTCAACAATCATTAAATTAATTAATGATAGGAGTTGTGTATTATGTTGTCATGAGTATTAATATATAAGGATGCCAAAATTATGTTTTGTATAAATATGCCATCGTATATATTTAATGTTCAGGGAATTGTTGGCCTGGCCCATATGGACACCTGTCGAAGAAAGGATGATCTTGTTAGGTGGCATTGGGGATTTATGAGTTTTGATTCATTTGTTATTTCCCTTGTTTATTTTTATTATTTTCTTTTTTGTCGTTTTTAAGCTATAGTTACGATACAAAAACGACTGTTCTACATTCCATGAGTATATACTTGATGTTGAGGTTATATGGACTTGGTCCTAGTTAATATAGTAATTAATATAAATGTTGAATTAAAGCCATGGTTTACTTTGATCAACTTATGAGAATAGAAAACTCATAAGTTTTTTTACCCAAAATATATAGATTTACACAGATTTACACTATTTGAGTTTACACCACCATATCCCTATATATATATATACATTTTTTTTTGAGGGAGTGATGAGAGAGATAATGTGGTTAGGTATGAGCGAATGGAATAATGATGCGAGGGAGAGAGATTAATTGTGGGAAAATGGGGAGGAATGACGAGGGAGAGAGAATATTTGGGCACTGATCAATTGCTTGAAGCAAAGTCATGTATGTGTCAGTCAGAAGGAAAACAGTTCAAGTATTATGAGTTTTGTGAGTTCATTCGTTTATCCATCATGCACTTGGGGGATGTCCATTTGATCTCTTCTTTTCTGCCCACAGAGGGGTCCTACTAACAACTTGTGAGCCGGCCGTGATACACAATGCATTTTTGGCCCCTGCACTGCTCCTGACCCTCATGGGGGGATGTGGCAGAGGAGCAGATGATTCCCCACGCACATTGAGTCATTGACTCGTTGCCCTTTTCCACAAACATTTTATTCCATTTGCTTAACCTATATATTACAAGCTACACATCTTTCACTAATACTTGTCAAAAGAAAACTAAAATATTATATTCTAAATTTACAAATTGAGATTTTGATTTCAACTTGTTAATTAGTTATCTGAATTAACTACTGATTATTAATTAAGATTTTAACCACCCTTTTTAATTTAAAGTTGGAACTTGGTTTGTAAAAGAATAGACCTCTTATTCATTCATATTTTCGTCAAGGATAGTTTATAAAAGTTGAAAAATAAAAAAAATATGGAAAAAATCTTGAATTTGGAGTGAAATTTTCATTGCAAAAGAACAAAAAGAATGTCGACTCACATACGTACGTACGTAGCAGCTGGTCGATGACTATGATTAACATGCAAGACTAAACTAATTGAACATATCAGAGAATATTATTGTTGATTAGATCATATTCAGGTAACATTAAGCCACTTTCTTATCGGAACACGACTATGCAACAACCAATTAAGAGAATGTGACAGTTCACCTTAAATAATATATAAGTGCGTCTAAACAATGAACCATTTATTTGTATGGTTAGTTTATTTGACTCCGTAAACGTTAACTAGCAATTCCCTTCTCTCTCTCCCTCCCTCGAGAATAAATAATAAAAGACTAATAAAAGTTACTATTATTATCATCACAAATATTCTATTTTCTTGACAGTTGGCATGCAACCCTGTATTTCTTTATTCTTTATGCACCATTATCTCAAGTTTGTTTTTCTCGCCGAATTCAGAAAATATTTTAATCGCATAGTATAAAAGTTCAACTTCCACCAATTCAAAAAAAAAATTACATAGAAATTTATATTTTTACATTTTTCAATAAATATGATGAGCAAGCTCGCATGTGCATGATACCAGGTTACATGCATATAAGGTCAATGGGCCTTGTTATGCATCATTTGTTTTTTCTCCTTTTAATAAAACTTAAAATGCTCAATAAATCATTACTCTTCTTTCCTATATATATAACACTTTCGATTTCATTTAAGATATTACTTGATTTGAATGATAAAGAAGGATGCTACATATAAGCTCATGACCACCTTCGTGTTTTATTCATGTGGGACTAACTTTCATTCTTATCATCATCTAAGGCCTTACAATCTTCCCCCCTTCGGAACTCAACGTCCTCGTTGAGTCGACCCACATGATTCAAGTGAGTACGCGAGGTTGGCTCTGATACCTTCTGTAACACCCCAGATTTCATTCAAGATATTGTTCGCTTTGGGCCATATGACCCGCACGAATTTAAAACGCGTCATGCTACATATAAGCCCATGACCACCTCCGTATTTTGTCCATGCGAGACTAACTTTCATTCTTATCATCATCTGGACCTTACAATATAGATATATGCTCGATCTATATTGAGAAAAGGAAACCACATAATTAATATTCGACTTATTTATTATAATAATTGCATAAACATTATTATTTTTCCTTCATCCTAGTACATACATTGTGCATGAGATTTGAAGTGCTAGGTCCAATATGTTAAAATTATTGTTTTGATAATTTTTTCCAATATATATAATTTAACTTTCATTTACCTAAGAAAAAAAAATACTTAACTTTTATAAAAAAAATATATTTTGTAACATTCATTTTATGTAAAATGATGATTTAATCATGATTGCTATCTTGTTATGCCAACATTTAAATCACCACTCAAAGTAAAAAATGACAAGTGGCACATAGATGATATGTCACATCATCTAACTTTAAATAACATTACACTATATTTTTTATTTGACAACTTATATTTCCAAAATAGTTTATACGAGATATGCTTTGCAAATTAAAATTTTTGCGACCAAAATATAAAAAAAATAAATTGTTTCTTTATAAAAAAGATCTTGTGGCGTACATAATGTTGGCATCATAATAAATAATTCTCTCTTATCGAATGAGAACATAAGTACATTCATCTTCCCCCTCACCCTCACAAAGGCTTAATTTACTTTTGAATTCTACATTAAAACATTAGGATATCATTGATGAAAACATCACATTTGTAATGCAAAATTTCTTCGAGAATGGTTTAAAATTGTGTTAATATTTATTCGCAAAAAATCAAACCTAAGTGGGTCATAGATTAACGTCATATTGCCTTTTACAATATTGTTTATCCTTTTTGCACATGAATTAAATGAACAAGGACACAAAAATTAAATGGCATGTCTTATTTATGAAATATGAAGATGCAAAAGTTGAATAAAAGTTATAAGATCAAGAGAAAAAGAAAAATCACCGGAAAAGAAGATGTGGTGTTTAATAAATTTAAAATATCGAAGAACTTCAGTACATAAAAAAACAAAACAACAATAATTTACATATTGAGCTCAATATGATGAGAAATGGTGGATGCAGATGATATAAATATAGAGAATTCTGAACAAGAGAATAAGTGACTTTTCAACTTCATAGATCTACAAGAAAATATTAATCTTCTATCAGATAATCTTCTATCAGATATTCGAATTTTGAATATGAATAACGGAAGACAAAAACAAAAAGTCAAAAGAAAAGCTAAAACTAGATTGATTAACATGAAGATTAAGTGATGATTCTCGATGGATCCTTCTCATGGGTTAAAGGGGAGATGGTTGGATCTTAAACACATAAAAGACTCAAATAAGTTTAAATTATATTAAACCTAATCAACTTAGATATTTGAACTGGAGTTAGAATTATATCATCCAATTTAAATAAATATGACTGCTCCCTCTTTAGAGAAGAAAAGAAGAAGAAAAACAAAGGAGAAGATGTTACGATGCATATTAAGAATTTTTTTTTTATCTTGGTGTTTCTAATCTTTGGATGTCATATAAAAGAGAGAAAATTGATGTATCTTGGTTGTCAGAATAATTATGACCTTTTGAGAAAATAAAGAGATTTTTCTTGGAGAGTAAAAAGTTAAAAATAAAATCATATTAGAGATTTTTTGAAATTTTTTTGATAATATGATAATAGAGAATTACAATAATTTATATTGATTATTTTACTACATTTTTTAGAGGCTATCTATTTAGTTATTATGTTATTATTTTGTGTTTGAAAAAAAGTTGAAAGACTTTATAATTCTTTTTTGATATAGTAAAATTAATATGTGATTGTCTCGTGATTTTTTATTTTTTTTTCGTAAAATTTAGTGTTACTTTTGCTTGATATTATTTTTTACACATAATATTAACTTAGATCGTTTAATTCATACATAGGAATAGAGGGAGAATTCCTAACACACGACACTTTGGAGGTTATTTTTTGTTATAATTACATGTATATTTTGATCATTAAATTTTGTAGAAGAAACAAAAAAAAAAGAGGTGTATATAGAAATTAAACAAATGCATGCATCATGTTCATGTTCCTTCTATTCTTTTTTCTAAAAAAAATAAGTTCATATAGACAGTTTTCTTCTGATAAAATAGTCCATCAATGAAAATTGAATTCTTTCAATAAGTATGTGTAGAACTAAAAAAGAAAATCCTTCCTTCTAAACTAAAGGAAAATTATTTGCCTCCATATTATATCGCACGTAAAATCAAATAGTTAAGCTATATTTTATTGTTTTGTTTTTTATCAGGTAAAAGAATATTGTTTTGTTTTTATTTACATCTCCAAACTGAACATAATAAATAAATAAGGTATATTTCCTAAAAAAAATGTTGAATGAATTGAAAACCCCTGAGGAGCCAGTTACTCGAAACTAATTGCCTTCGAATGCTTTTGATAATAGTTGATTCATGTGATTCTTAGTTTATACCATAAGTAGGATGTAAAGGAGGAAATGACCTAATAGATTAATGAATTATGGAGAATTCATTGTTAAGGTTCCGATTCAACTTTGAAATGTGCATGCATGTGTGAACGCTAAGATATACTTCATTATAAACATATATACAAATAAGAACATGTATATTATGGAAAAAAACATCTTAGCAGAGAATGACTTAAAACTTATGTTTTTTTACTATGTAAATTAATATATTCTTTTAAGTTATCGATGAGAAGAGAATCGAAGATAACATGCATTCTTATAAAGACTTTTCTTTATAATTAATGTATATTGGACTAAAGGTTATAATATTTTTTTGTATATATATACCTTCTTGTACTTATTTTATCAAGAATATTGTTAGTATGCCAACACACACAATCGCACAAAAATAATGATCCAACTCGATCATAAGAATCAACTATCCATTCTTCCCATCTTAATCATGCATGCCCTAACATCATTATTGCCTAATTAATTAACTAAAGAAGCTTAATAACTGGAAATAAACTAAAACATATGTGGATGAAATATAAAACATATATGTTGTGTGTGTGTACTACGTAGAGGACTAACCTTTAAGAAACACTGTGGATGACATACTTGCACCTGAAATATTTGTTCACTCAAATTCAAATAAAAGGATTGAAGAAAATTAGGAGAGGGGTTAAAAGAAAATTTTTATGACATTTTAAATGGAAAAGGATGATATATGGAATGAGCAATTGCTAAAGCCGAGGATGTTGCGACCAAATTCACAATGAAGGACCAATGGTTAAAAATTCAACCCAAAAATGCAAAAAGATACCTAGATTGGACTTCCTAGTGAAGCCCATTGGGGTTTAATATTGCTTGTTCCTAATAAAGACTAGGTTTTCTTCTTTTCTTGGTGGTGTGCAAGCATGAGAGCAAAGATGAACCATTTTTCTTCATTGGATGTGTAGCGATCGAGATCCATAAGAAAAATGAGAACGGTTGTTTCTTCTTTGGCGGCGATCTAGGATGAGTGAGAGGAGAGGAACAAGCACTACAGGAAAAATGTGCTAATTACTATGAACACGAAATCCCTATAACATTGTTCATAGTGTCGGTAAAAGGAGTACAACCACGTGTCGTGTTTCAATCAAACGATGGGTGCGAGACACATCCTTGACTGACACGTATGAATTACTACCACGAAGCTAGTATCTAACTTCAAGTTGTCTCCAGAAAACTTGTTTTTCCAACCATGGGCTATGGCCTAAACATGTGCCACTAACGTGTAGCAAAGATGATGCTAAATGACATCATCAATGTGTTGCACACAAGATGCTCATCATCCTGGCCTAACGATATACTTCTCAAGCGGAAGTATCACTTCTAAAAATTATCTATGGCCGTTGTCTTGTTACAACATTGTGATGCCATTAGGTCATTATTGTGACCCGATGGTTGATGCTAAATTTTAGTGTAACATGTAGACCTTTGTATGAAGATGCTACATCATGACACATTGCTAAACATGAAAAAAAAACAATTTTCATTTAAAATGGACAACACAATAGAATTTATATAAAAGGTCAAACAATGATAATAATGAAAACATGCATCACATACATATGAGTAACATGATTATGATAGTTTGCAAGCATAACAGAAATCCTAGATAAAAGTAAATTATCCAATTTCTAGAGTAATGAGACATAGTTTTGGGTCAATCGAAAAGCAAAGTCAGTTCTCAACGTAGAAGTCTTATTCTAAAACATTTGATGATGAGATGCTAGTCTAACAAAGGGCAGGTGACTCTGATGTTGCTTGAGGAGGTGTTTGAACATTATGCTCAATCTTCTTGACAATACTCCTCTAAGCTAAAGAGAAGCATACATTTGTCACTCAATTATATCTCTAATGGCACTAGTTATGACATCATTCATGGCTTCCATAATGCAAGTTATTGTGAGTTTTGGTCCTCCAAATGATGCGATCGTTATAGAACCAATGTGATATATGTGTGGCCTATAAGTTGATGCCATTGTACATAAGATACGAAGATGGTAACCTCTTGTCATTCTGACAACCTTTTGCAAGATGGTTGCACGAAGAGATCATTGAGTAAATGATCAATGTGATATTTCTCTATGACCCTCACATTGCTATTCTCAAATTAGGAAAAAAATGAGATTTAAAAATAAGCATTTTTGTTATAAAAAAATAAACGTCGTCACATATTAAAATGATAGTAAAATGTTTTACATCATGATCTCAATATTTGACTTTTCAGGAGGTAATGATGATGCCTTCTAGTTTGGTGGAGCAAACAAAGATGGGTATTAAAAAATTTTCATGATTCTTATTTTGGTAAAAATTATATGATTTTATGAGTTTAGTATGACTTGTCAGCTATGACATCATGATGCCATTTGCAAAAAAATAATATTTTTTTTTGTTTAAAATGAAAACATAATAGAATTTATGTGGCATGCAAACATTTATAATAATGAAAACATGCATCACATCATATATAAGTAACATAATGAATGTAGTTCGCAAATACAAAAGAAATCCAAGATAAAAATAAATGTTCCAACTTCAAAAGGTAATGAGATAGTATAGGGTCAATCCAAAAAGTAAAGTACTTGTTCTCTTCATTGAAATCTTCTTTTCTAACATTCAACAATGAGGTGCTAGGTTGCATGGTGGACGATTGGCTTTGATGATGCATGAAGAGATGTTTGAACATCATCCTCAATGCTCCTATCGACTGAATTGCCACTCAATTGCTACTTCTCACAACTCTAGCAACGACATCACCTAAGACTCCCATAATACAAACCATTGTGAATTTTGGTCCTCTAGAGGATTCTATTATAATGGAACAAGCAAGATATGCATGTGGCCTAGAAATTGATGTCATTGTATCTAAGGCACACAAAAGTAGCAACCTCTTGTTGTTCTGACAACCTCTTCTAAGATGGCGACTCGAAGAGATCATTTGGTGATATGATCATGCAATTTCATACTTATATATAACCCTCACATTGTAATTGCCCCTTAGAAATTAGAAAAAACTGAAATTTACAATTAATATTTTCACATGTAAAAATTATAATAAATTGATTTTAGAAACTCCATGAGTTAACGTGTGGTATCCATGGAAGGTCTTCATCTTATAAAACAATTATATCTATGTTTGTTATCACTCTAAGTCCATGCTTTGGAGAATCGAAACGATCCTCCCATGTCAACTTGAGCTTTTGATTTTGAAGCTATATTGATGATGTAGCATAGAAAATATTAGATTTTTAGTTAGTTGAAAATCTTATTTATAGGATCGGAATGGCACCAAGAGGGGAGGGGGTTGAATTGGTGTATTAAAAAATTTTCTCTACTTTTGTTCTAGATAGATGAGTTATATTAGCGGAAGCATACAAATGCAAATGTAAACAGGTAGAGAGAAAGAGAGAGCAGAGAAAATCAGACAAGCACGCAAACACAAGGTTTGTTGACGAGGTTCGATCGAACTCCTGGCCTACGTCCCCGCTCCGATCTTCTCGCACTCGAGATCTCCGGAAATCACTGAACTCCTTCCTCAAGGACGAAGGCTCCTTTACAAACTTCTCCTTTCTTTCTCGAGGACAAGGAGACAACCTCTTACAGTTCGCTCACGAACTCTCAATCCCTTCTCTTCAGGATTCTTCACTCGAATCTCAGAAGGGAAACTAAGACTTTTTATCGTTCAATGCTCTTTCTGAATATTTTGCCAAAGTTGATTCCCAAGACTCTTGGGATTACAATATATACTCTCCACTAACGACCTAATTCTCTCACTCAGAAAACTAGCCGTTAATGCAAG
>LTAE01003313.1:4978-21980 GCA_001647135.1 Pontederia paniculata
AAAGTATTTATGCAATGACTTATGTTTGATTGATGTCATAGTTCATTCCCTACGTACAGAAAGTATAATAAGATGACATGATGAATGATGACTAAGGAGTAATTGATGTTTGACTATGTCACATGATGCAAGAAAGTTATGATATGCTAATGATGATGAAAGTAAAGTTATGTAAGGAAAGATAGTATACTAAAGATGATGAAAGAAAGTAAAGATAGAAAGCAAGATATGAGCATGATGATATATGTGAGAAAGTAAAGATATGTATGATGTTTTATGATGACCCGTATGTATGATTATTGATGATTAATTATGATACAATTTTAAGTTCCATGCTTTTATTCCATCATGAAAATACCTTTCTATTGGTTGCCTTACATACTGGGCTTCATAGCTCATGAGGATACTTCTTTTCCCCTGCATTGGATCCTGCAGGTTGGTGATCTAAGATGCCATAATTACTGGTGGTACATGTGACGACGGATGTTCGTGATGATGATGCTGGTTGCACATGATTAGTGGTCCTATGTCAAGTTGTCTCTAAGATTATTTCCTTTCCAAAAGATGTAATAGTTATTTCTGAGACCAATTATGTTATGTAAGACTTCCGCAATTATTTTATGTTATAAAAAAAAAGAGTTTCCAATTGTTATATGTATTCCGCATTTAGTTGACAAGTCTTAGTGTCAACCCAAAAGTCAAGATTAAGTATGAGGTGTAGCGTCTTCAGGTCCACATCTTTGCCACGTGGCGGGGTGTAGGTTTGGGGGCGTTACATAATCCAAAATCTTAGGACACCTTACATATATGCCTAGGTTATGAGAAAAAAGTCATTGAGTCTCAATATTTTCTTTCAGCTCCTGTCAAAGAGAGTTTCTCTTCTCACCTCTACTTTCTCCCCTCTTCCCCTCTCAAAGCCATCAGCTAAGAAAAATAAAGTTTGCCTTTTATTTTCTCTTTCCTCTCAGCCTCACACAAAAGAAATACTCAAATACATGTAGGAGAAGAAGTGAAGGAGGATAACTCAGAGAAAGATCGTCAATTAGGTTGGTAGGAGATCTAAGGTTATCTCTCTCTACATGTTCTAACGTTTGATTTATGAGATTAGAAAAAAAAGCATATTTCCCTATTTTATACAAAGTTTTATTGACCTTAGATGATCGAAGACGTAGATCTAATGACATAAAATTACTCTCACTATAGTTAAGTTCCATGCAGAAGTTTAATCATGTTTTCAAACCCTAAAATTGACATTAAAACTCATGAAGACAAAAGAAAAATTCCTAAAACATGACGATCAACACAGACCATGTCGTCCAGGATGCGGGTCGCGTCAGTCGATGATGCATGCTAATTATGCATATAAAATCACTAGACAGTGCACTAATCGTATCAAATAATAGTTCATCAGTGAGTTGAGTATTGATCTCATGAGGAATTTGTTCTATCTCAAGTTAATTGACTAAACTAATAAGAGGGGTACATTGAGTTGTATAAGATGTGTTTAAAAATAAGTAAAATAAAAATAAAAATAATGATATGATCAATAACACGTTAGAAAATAATGTCACCAAGCATAGGATCAGGATGAATAATTGAGGGAGAAGCATATTTAATTAATCAAAGTCCATTTCTATCAATTCATAAGAGGATTAGGGTTCACCTAAAATTTGATGTTATCTTCAAGATGCACCAACTATCCCAAATCTAGTAGACTCTATTGTTCTTCTACAAGATACCAATTTAGTCAATGAGAGTTTTGAGATGCATTAAAATATAAGCCCTAGAGTAAGGATTATTCCTCTCCAGGATGTCAATCTCGCAGGCCTCACACCCAATATTCCTCTCCAAGATGCTACTAGATGTGGTATGCAATTAAATTTAGAAGTCATAAAAAATCATGAACATGTCATTCCTCTCCATAATGCTAACAGATTGTGATCACAAGGAAATCTTAAAAACATTAATAATCATAGAGCATACACATAAGAATTTGGAGAAAATGAAATTAATATAAAAAACTATAGTTTTCGAAGTTTTACCTTTTATGATAAAAATCTCCAAAATATTTTTTTTTCAACCTAACTAAATACATGTGAGTTCATTCTTGTAAAAATAGGAGAAGAGAATACAACAAAGTAATATTACAAAATATTTACACCTTCAAATGACGATTGTCTTGAAATTTCTTTAGCACGTCATTTTCTCCATCTATTGGCTCTCCTAGGCTTGAAGCATTCACTCAATAAAAGTTTTGAGAGTTATTTATAGGTTAGAAGAGACCTAGGCTTGATGAAATTCGTCAAGGGGAAGATCATACTTGAAAATACATCACAACCATCAAAAAATAACTCAAAACGACCAAAATATTAATTTTCCTACAATTTATCATGCTCGTGACAAAAGTGTCACCGTTGTGATCGAACATATGTAATTGACCTTCCAGTGCATCACAACCCATAACAAAATGTCACGGCCGTGACTGAACAATATAGCTCTAGGTATCCATATATGTCACAGCCAATGACAGAAATGTCACGACCATGACCGAACGATCTCTACTCTTGTTGATGTGTCAGGCCTATGCGTTGATCTGCACAATCGTGACTGAACAATTAAAATTTCTCTCAGAGTGTCACGACCCGTGAAAAAAATTGTCGCAACCGTTACTGAAGCTTGATAGGTTACCGTCTTGAAGTCACGACCTGTGATAATCCTGTCATGGCCGTGACTGAAGCAATGTTTTTTGTCCTTTTGATGTCACAGCCCATGACAAACATATTCACGATTGTGACCGAAGATCTTATTCTGATTTCTCTTCTATTTGAACTCCCATTTGATCCCCGATTCTAATGGTCTTTCTCCTTCTTGCTGCCAACTGCCCTAGACACATAGAAATACCAGTTATGTAGACTCTGACTTTGAAAAATAAAAAAGAAGTAAAATATATACTAAATTGATGTATATGATGACAAGATGCATGGAAAATACAATGAATATGATATGGAAAGAATGAGTAATTTTCTGTGCATCAAACTCCCCTAATCCTAAACTCTTATTTGTCCTCAAGCAAAATTCCAAAGCAAATGCTCAAGATAATTTCATCATAACATTGACCATGTAGACCAATACTTTTCTTACACATTCTCTCTCCTGCTCCTCATTAGCAATGCACCTTTACCTATCCCCTGCTTCAATAATTCTGACTTATAAACAATTTAAACATAGTCCTTTACAGCGTAAAGACAAAGTCTAAAATTTATAACATTAATGTTGAAGGCACAAGTATCCTAGAGCTTATATTAAACAATGAATAAACAAATATTCTTTCATTGTTTAAAGTTCTCTCTTCCAATCAGGTTTGCACAAGGAAGTCCACATAGCGGGCTTTCAACCAGTGGATCCCAGACCAGATGGTCTTAGGTTATTAGGATTATAGAGTCTCCTATTGGGTCTACTTACTCAAATATTTCCAAGTTCTAAATGAAAGATTAAACTAGGACATTGATTCAACACTTAGGCGCTTCTCCAATGTGCACAAGGTGGTCCATGTAATAGACTTTCCACTGATGACTCATAGACGAGATGACCTTAGGGCAGTATGTTTTAAGGAACCCTTGAGCTTACCTGCTCGAACTCATCTAGATTCTGGATAACACATAAGGACTAAATCAACTCCTATGTTAACACTTTTTCTAAAAAATTTCCAACTTTTTCACACTCAATTTTTTTTTCAAGTTTTCCAATTTTTCATACTTTTTTTATAAGCTCCAAAAATACTTAAGTATTTGATAAAAAGGTTGTAAATATATACACTCAAGTACAATAAAGTTGAAAGGAACTTATGGTCTAAAAAGTCATCACTCTATTTCATAAGATTCAAGATTCCAATAATACATGTGATTTGCATTCAAGAATATGGCACTCGAGTTTCATAGATCATACAAGTTAGCTCTAGAATATATACTTAATTAAAGTAAAAAGTTAAGCAAAGGTTAGTCGATAAAAAAAATGGATTTTTTTTCAAACTTTTTGTACTCAAACTGATGCATATACTGCAAATGACTCACAAATCGACTCTAACAGAAAATGCAACAACATACTTAAATAAAATAAACTAAACCAAAATGCATGAAATGCAACTCCCCCAAACTTAGACTTAAAAGTGTCCTAAGTGTTTAAGCCTCCGCCGAAGGAAATGATACAAAATGTAACAACATAATGCAATAAAAGAAAAAGAAAAGACCAGACTAGTCCATGGGTAGTGGTGGTGGTGGTGGTGTCGGACAGAAGAAGCCTCCAAATATGCTCTAGCTGGTGTAGTAGTCGTGCATCCGCTGAATCATGTCCTCCATGTTGTCCTGGCAGGATCGAATCTCCATCACATGTCACTCTGGCTATCAAATCGGGTAGTCATCTCCGTCCTCATGTCTATCATCATCATCACCTGGCGCTTGCCTCCAAGGTAATCTGCAAGCCTGCAAAATACACCTATGGGAAGCATATGAAGGTGTCTCCTTAGTAGATGGATCGGGCAGCTCATAAGATGGTCCCTCATCACTAACTTGCACCGCACTTCGTGGTGAGGACTAGTAGGGGTCTCAACTGGCTGCTCTAATTAATAAAGGTGGGAAGAACAATTAGTTGGCTCTATCAAATACTGTGAAGATTTAGATGTCACAGCAAGGAATCTGGTCTCATCAGTTCTTGAAGATGAAGCTCCTGGTCCCACTATTGATGACCGTGAGCATCATGTTCAAGATGGTACTCTAATCCAGAAAGATACTCCCCTTCAGAAGCTTTGCCTCCTCCATATTAAACCTAAAATGCTCGACGATGGGAGTGATGAGACCTCCGATGGTGATCTTGTCTTTCGCCTTCTTACCATGGCGCTCAAAATTCTTGGCGATGAAGGCTCCGATGTTGACCTCTATCCCCTCTACCATGGCACGCAGCAGGTAGAGCTCAGTCTCATTAGACGACCCATCACTGTCGCCTCCCTCGTATATGGTAATGGAGAGAATCCTGTGTGCAAAGCAAAAACACTGGGTTCTGAATTTGACTGCTCTTCGCATACCTATAATAGAGAGTCCGCTCTCTAGTAATAGCAGTCCAGAAGGTGCGGGCTTTGAAGTCCTTGGTATGCGTCTACCCCCCCTCCTCCCCCATGCAAAAATTGGTAAATATAATTGAACTCATTGAGGGAGAGAGAAAACCTCTTATTGTAGAGCTGGAAGTCGAATTTTGTTTCCTTGTACTCATCTCCCCCCAGGTTGGTGGTCCTGAAGCTACTGAGGAACTCCCAAGTTGGCTATCGAAACGTCTCTCAAACTGGCCGAGAAAGTGTGCGATGTTAATCCTACCGAAGAGCTATCTCATGTCCTCAAACAAGTCGAACCTCTTTGTGGTCTCCTCATGGAAGAAACGAGTCGGTGTGGTCTCTAAGAAAGAAAGGTCCTTATACTTCGTCTTCATATCATTATTTTGGTAGTGGACTGACTTTGGAAGGGGAATAAAATCCTCTTCAAATGTGATTGCTTGCTCGACATTGATGATCCTCAGCACCCTCTATCTCTTTCTTTGATCCATGGAAATAAGTATGGAAAGAGATGGGAAGAGAGCTCAACTGGATTCGGTCACGGGCGTGATAAGAGAGTCATGATCATGAAAAAAAGTAGTGAAAGAAAATGCGTCTGAAGGTTATGGCCCGTGATATGAGAATCATGACCTTGAAAGGTCGGTTGATTAAGCGCCTCCTTCAGTATAAAAGTCATGGCCTATGATATGGGAATCACGATCGTGAAGTGTCGATGCAGAAGAGCACGAGCGTGATGTAGGGAGTCATGATCGTGATCGTGTCATCTTCTTCGTCGTCTTCAACAGGATTATCACGACCTGTGAACTGAATCTTATGGCCATGATCGTAGAGGTGCAGGTGGTCGGCGATTGCGGAAAATGCATTTTGGATGTCGCCAGAGCCTGGATTTCACCGAAAAAGACACAGGGTGATTGTGGGGTCTCTGGCGAGGTCAATGCGCTCGATCACCGGGCTAGAAGATGGCCAGAGACAGGAGACTAGGGTGGGAAAGAGCTTGCCAGTGGAGAGAAAGGTGAGTAAAGAGAGGAATAAGAGCGCGATGGGAGAAGAGAGTCGTGGTGGGATTTATAGGAGTCACGAGCGTGACTTTTATGCGACCCGTCATTACTGATCATGACGGTTGGGGCGTGATGGATGAGAGTAATCGCACAATGATCGATCAAAGTTCTTTTCATGGCCTGTGAAAAAATTATCACGGTCATGACTTGCCAGAATTACGCGTAGTCGACGCGTCACGAGTGTGAAATTGGTCTCACGGGTGGATGCCACGATCCATTACACAGATGGCATGACCCATGATATCATTGAAGGATAGTTCATGTGATACACGTGACCATGACCAAATGTCATGGTCCGGGTATACTCAGAATCAAGATAATATTGTTCACGACCGTGACAAAATTGAGATGGCCCGTGAATGAAAAAATCACACATGTGAACAGATGATGACGGCGGAAGACTGTAGATGAGTCACAGCCCATGACCAAACAATAGGTTTTGACAATTTCGAAGAAAGATTTATTTTCAGATGGATGATTCTTTTTCAGATATTTACTATTCATCTTTGGGTTCGATCTTTCTTTATAGATTAAAAATAAATAATTCATAGACTTGAATGTCAGAGATGGAAAACTCTTATAAATCAGATTTCAGAGAGTTGTTCAATATGGTAGAAATCACTCTAGAACTCATGACCAATATGAAAAAGAATGTCAATTCAGATACTACTACTCCCCAAAAACTCTTGGACCAGAATATAGATATACAAAACTCAAAGCATTGTTTTCTAAGACTCAAGGAATAGTAATCAGAGCACATACTAAAAAACTTCAAGAATCATAGACCAGAACATAGACACTAATATTCCAACAATTTATAAGTCAAACTAATGGACCATGATTTAAATGAACACGAAGGACTCTAGAAATTAGTACCCTATAACTCCTAGACCAGAATCATCACCGAATTCAAATACACAAACATAACTAGGAGAAAGTTTATGTATAAAAGATGCTAAGTTATAGTAATTAGCTTGACTTTACTTCAGTCGTTTCAGGTTGATTGATTGATTGACCCCTCCTTTGGGTTCTTCTCGGTGTTGCTTGGGAGGGTCCCAGGTTTGCGTTCTCCTATAATGTTTGCTAGCTGGCCTATCTGGACTTCAAGGTTTCTAATAGAAGAATCATGGCTTGTGACCTTGGCTTCCATGATAGTCATGAACTTGGTCAGCTTCTCTTCCATATTGCTCTTTGGCTCGACAGTCTGTTGAGAATTTTGTGGATGTGGGTTGAATTTTTTTTCTTGCCCCCATGCCAGATTAGGATGATTCCTTCACCCAATATTATAATTACGATCGAAGTGGTTGTTCCTCCTGGGGAAAGAACCAACCACGAAACTTGCATTCTCAAACTTGGTAGGATCGATAGTATTGTTTTTGGTACATTCATGGTAGGAACTTGAATTTCTTGTTGAGTGACTATAGTTGAAGACCTCGAGTCATTAGTAACTCGAATTTCTTGTTGAGTGACTCTAGATGAGCCACCACTTCTTGATTTGCAGAAGCTTGAATATTATTAATAGCTCTAGTCCTGGTGACCCTTCATCTTTTTTCTGCTAGGAGTTTAGGACTACAACCTCAATTATCTCATAAATTTTCTGAGGGCTCTTTTTACCCAAGATTGAACCTCCAACAAATGAGTCCAGCTTGTCTCCGTCTTCTTGAAATAGCCCATTAAAAATCTTCCAAAATCTACCACAATGGGGTCCTATTACATAGAAGCTTTGCCAACACCTCTTTACATCTTTTCCATGATTCATACAGGGTCTCATCATAATCCTATTTGAAGGCTCTCAATTTGTTTCTCATCTTGACAACTTTTTGAGGTGGGCAAAACTTTGAAATAAATTTCTCAATAAATTGCTCCAGGTGGTGATGGCTCTAGTAGTTAGGGTGCTCAACCATGTCGACGCTCTATCGTCAAGGAAAAGGGAAATAGCCTCAATTTCACTACGTCCTCAGAAGCATGGTTGCACTTGAAAGTGTTGCAGATTCTGATAAAGTTGTCCAGGTGGGTGTACGAGTTCTCATTTAATGCTTCCCGAGACTAGTTAGCTTGGACCATCCTCACGATAGATGGGTTGATTTCAAAATTCTTTGTAATAATTGTTGGGAGGACCACACAGGACTCAACATTCTTGTATTTAGAGGACACATAGTCCTCATGGTCAATTGAGCAGGTGATGCAACAACTCTTCCTTGTTCTTTAGCCATCTTGGTTATTCTTCTTAATCGTCAGGCTATTCATTTTTTTTATAGATCAAACTTTAACTCAACTCCTGAATGTGCAACCTCGGGATCGGTTTGATCTAAGATTGCTTTCCAAATTTAGCCTCCTTGTGCTTGAAAACTGCCTGAAAAATTCACAAGGGTTTATGTAGATTATAACAAGAAAAATAAATACTCTCGAAATAGTTCTAAAATCAAAATAAGATAGAAACACATTTCCTCGGTAATGCCGCCAAAAACTTGGTGCATGCTAATTATGCATATAAAATCGCTAACAAGTGCACTAATTATATCAAGTAATATCTCAACAAGTGAGTTGAGTATCGATCCCACGAGGAATTTATTGTCTCAAGTTAATTCACTAAACTAAGGAGAGGGGTACATTGAGTTGGATAAGATATGTTTAGAAGTAAGTAAATAAAATAAATGATAATGATATGATCAATTACGCATCAGAAAATGATGTCATTAAGCACTGGATGAGGATGAATAATTGAGGGAGAAGCAGATTTAATTAATCAAAGTCCATATCTACCAATTCTTAAGAGGATTAGGGTTCACCTAAAATCTGATGTCCTCTGCTAGATGCACCAACTATCCAAAATCTAGTAGACACTATTGTTTTTCTTCAAGATGCCAATCTAGCCTATGAGAATTTTGAGATGCATTAAAATGTAAGCTCTAGACTATGGATTGTTCCTCTTCTGACATCTCACATACCTCACACCTAGTATTCATCTCTAGAATGCTACTAGATATGATATGCAATTAAATTTAGAAGTCAGAGAAAATCATGAACATGCTATTCCTCTTTAAGATGCTAACAGATCATGATCTCAAGGAAATCTTAAAAATATTAATAATCATAGATCATACACATAATAATTTGGAGAAAACAAATTTAATATAACAGTTAGGGTTTTCCAGATTTTTCCTTTTACAATAAAAATCTCCAAAATAAAACCCAATTAAATACATGAAAGTTCATCCTTTTGTAAAAATAGGAGAAGAGAATAAAACAAAATAATATTACAGAATAATACACCTTCAGATGACGATCGCCTTGAAATTTCTTTAGCACTTTGTTTTCTCCTTTTGTCGGCTCTCTCAAGCTTGAAGCATCCCCTGAATAAAGGTTTCGAGGGTTATTTATAGGTTAGAAGAGTTCTAGGCCTGATGAAATTTGTCTAGGGGAAGATCAGACTTGAAAATACATCACAACTTTCGAAAAAGAACTTAAAACAGCCAAAATATTAATTTTCCCGCAATTTGTCATGGTCCATGACAAACATGTCATGATCGTGACTGAACATCGGTTCTAAGCATGGGTCATGTCACGACCCGTGAATAGATTGTCATGGCCGTAACTGAACATATGTAATTAACTTTCCAGCGCATCACAACCCATGATAAAAATGTCATGGCTATGATCGAACAATAGCTCTGGGTCTTCATATACGTCACAGTGCATGGCAGAAATGTTACGGCCATGACCGAACGATCTCTACTCATGTTGATGTGTCACGCCCTGTGCGCTGACCTGCACGATCGCGACCGAACAATTAAAATTCCTCTCAGAGTGTCACAGCCCGTGAGAAAAATTTTCACATTCGTGATTGAAGCTTGGTAGGTTACCATCTTGAAGTCATGACCCGTGAAAGTCCTGTCATGATTGTGACCGAAGTAATGTTCTTTGTCCTGTTGATGTCACGACCAGTGACAAATCTGTCACGGTCGTAATTTAAGCTCTTATTTTGATTTTTCTTCTATTTGAACTATGATTTAATCCCTGATTTTGATGGCCTTTCTCCTTCTTGCTGCCAATTGCCATGGACACATAGAAATACTAGTTATGTAGACTTTGCCTATGAAAAATAAAAAACGTAAAATAGAGACTAAACTTATGCATATGATGACAAGATGCATGGAAAATGTAATGAAAAGGACATGGAAAACATGACTAGTTTTTTACGCATCAGTCGGCCAAAACTAACCAAGAAAACCATATACACAGACTGGCACATATCGTGTCACCTGGATACGGTCTATGTCGATATGTTTGGAAGAAAAATCGACACTAACATGGGACATGTCACTTTTGGACATGTTTCATGCCATGGGGGCGGATCATACAAAACCCTAATGCAGGCCGCATTCTATTGAATTTGGGCCATGTTCAACCCTAGTAGTTGGTTTGGACTGTTATGGAAGGTTTATGATAAGGGCTTAAACCTATTCATCTATCCTATCCCTTGCTTTACTCTTCTCGGAAAAGGTTCTCGTTCCCTCCTGGCTGATTGATCGCTCTGGTTTGAGAAGCTTTGATTCGGAACCTTTATTTTAAAGGCCAATGAATGGAGACTATGGACTATGTGGAAGGAAGGAATCCGACAAGAAAACGACAAGTAGGGCCTGAAGGAGCTGGATGAAATACCTTCATGCCAGGCAAGCTCGTCAATCTATTGTCGTCAGACTGAACCAAGTTCTAGAGAAGAAAATTCAAAAATTATTATAAATCAACATACAAAATAGATTGCGTCGAAATTCGAAATGGACCGCATCTTGAATCAACAATAATAGTTAATGAAGGACGTGTTACCCGAGCCCAAACCATGCCGATCGACTAAAGGAGAGGAAGGATGGCAACAAAACATATCGTACTTGAACTAAAAATGGACCGCGTTCACGAGGAAAGAGGTGATGAACCACACAAGATGGAAATAGCCTGTGTTGCACCCTAACCTGAATTGTTTCCCGAATACCAATGGCTGATGGAAAATAGGTTGTGCCAATCCCAGACATGGGTTGTTTTCTAGAAGATGAATGATATGTGATGTTTTTATGTATGATGATGTTGATGCATGGTATGCCTATTGATGAAGATTTAATAGATAATTAGAAGCTTAAAGAAAAGATAAGAAGATTAAAATGAGCAAGATAAAAGATGAAAATTGTGGTTCTTCATGTGCATCATTCGTAAATAGGAGAAAAGAATGAAAGTTAAAGATAGGGACAAGGGTGGAGCTGAAGACAACATAGTGAAATTTTATGGTTGTGAAGGCAAAACATTTAGTCATTATTTTTGTTATACAAGCCTCTCCATCCTGTGCAATGAAGTTAGGACTTCCACCATATGGAAATATCCGCCACAATATAGGGTCATCATGGTGATTTACAAACCATTGATAAAGATACATCAAAGTGCCATGATGTTCCCTTAAAAGATGAATATCTCTTCACAAGATGAAAGAATTTAAATGATAACTTCTATGAATGAAAGAATAAAGATAAAGAAAAGAATAAGAAAGAGAGAATGAATGAATTTGAATGAATGAATGAATGAATGAAAGAAAAAAAACATAGAAAGAAAGTTGAAGATGTATGGTGAAAGCAACATACAAAACAAATATTGTTCTAAGAAAAGAAAGATACAAAGTTAAAAAATCTAAGATGCTAGGTGCAAAAAAAATTATGACTTAATGATTATCCCGTATGACTTTCTTTTTTATGCTGCGATCACATAGAAACATAAACTTTGAGGCTCAATAGCTAATTACATCGCAATTGAATCATGACCTAGGATCATTAATAGCTTGTTGCGAGTCCCCTCGCATTGAAGTGCTTGTTGGTTGAAGGGTTAGTATTTAGCACAGTGCGGGGAGCAGTAATATAATAGAGCTTTGTTTATTCTGATGTAGGATGCTTTATATGAATTTTATGGGCTAGGTAAAGATATATTCCGAGCATATTTATTTTATTTATAATGCCCTATTAAGTTTTACATATTGATCATTAACTCACGAGAGGTTATTCTCCCCTACATCTGGGTCCTGTAGATAATTAGGCCTAGACAATGACAATAGTGGCATGGATTGAGAGGGAATTCATGATAACAGCATGGACTAAGTCTAGTTAGATGTCTTAATAAAATATTGATGTAATAGTTAGTATTCTAGATTTTAGGATGTCGAGTCTTAGTTTATGTTGGACATGTGACTTTGGACCTTTATTTTAATTCAATACTTCTGCAAAGAAAGAGTTTACATATTTGGTTTTAATTATCACATATGTGTAAATAATGTCTATTGAAGGGTCAAAAGTAAAGTCAAAATAAGAATGATTAAGCATGAGTAAAGTCTCCAAGAGTCATTCGAATAAACATTTGGATCATGTTTTAGGGGACATTATAGTTAGGTATCAGAGCCTAGAGAGAGACACTTCTTACTTGTCTCTAAAAATGTCAAGGTCCATGTGCAATCATCATGAAAACTCGTTCCACCCTCCAGAGATGTCAAGTAAGGCTTTTCATGTTAATGCGTATTTTAGATTATTTATGTATTGTCAATATGAATGTAGATGCCTCCAAGAAATGTCCCCATTCGTCACCCTCATACTAGCCTGAGGCAAATTCCGAGTTAACCAATGACCGAGAGCTCAATTAGGGGACCAAGTCCGAATTCCCAGAATCTGAGCCTTCAACTAAACACAAAGGGACCCTTCCAAAGACACAATTGAGAGGTTCTTCGAATTGCAGCCTCCCTAGTTCGATGTCAGATGACTTTGACTGGGCAGAGCAATGGGTGGAAATCATGAAGGAGATATTTGAAGAGTTGCAATGTGCAAAAGGAAGAAATATTATTTATGCTACTAACGTGACTGATCAATGATTCTAAGAATTGGTGGAAGACCACCAAAATCATAAAGTTCCCTGGTCAGGAAGTTATTGTTGGGAGGACGTCATGGAAGCTAGGGGTGTTCACGGGGTTGGTTTGACCCGGCGAACCCGGTCACCCGAACCGACCCAAACCCTTTTGGATCGGTTCGGGTCTTCATTCGGGTCAAATCCGACCCAAACCGGTGATGATCCGATGTCAAATGGGTCGGATGCGGTTTGAGATTTTTCGATCTGATTTAAACCGATCCAACCCGAACTACCCGAACCAAATTATTAAAATAAACCAAACCGGATGATGAATACTAGACCTAAGTCGCTGAGTTAGATTAAACCATGGTTCACTAAATTTTAATAATCTCATTTTAGTTTTTCGTTCGTTACTTTGTGAGTCCGTGACTTGAGACTTCAGGCCCTTTCTCCCTTCTCTCTCCATCAATTAGTCGTCGGCCCCTTCTGAACCCTAGTTTTCCATGACAATTGAGCGGAGATAGCAGCCACGGCGCCAAGCACATAGGGGATTCCAAGAGATTGGGCAGCTGCTATTCCATTTCGAACAACCAGTGTACCACACACAGCAGGTCACGATGCCAGCAGTACGCACACAGGGATTCCAGGCGAATGAGCAATTGAGCAGCTCTTCTGCTTTTGCTATTCGCCTCTTCCACTTCGAACAGCCATGACATCACCTCTACGCACAGCAGTCACATCGCCACGCACACAGGGATTCCAAGATAGAGGAACCGGTATCGATTGTTCCTATAGCAGGTGACGGTTCAGTCAATCAACAGCGGTGCCATGTTGTGCACTTCCTTTCTAAATGTTTTTCTTTGTTAATTTGTGAACAATGGTGATATGTTGTGCACTTCCTTTTTATTTTTTTTATTTGTTAATTTGTGATCATGCTTTCTGGAAAGAGAGCTCAAAGGGCCATCAATGTTTTATATCAATGCCATGCTATAATTTGTGGAGTTCCATATGCTGAGGGGACCTGCTATAATTTCTTGATTAGTAAGAATCATAATTCATAAGATAGGATCATGCTTTTTCACAAATAATAATACATAATATTTAGAATGGGTAAACCGTGAACCCGAACCGACCCTAACCAACCCAATTAAGGTCGGATCGGGTCGGTTTTTAAGATCCAAATGCGTCTTGCCCGACCCAACCCGACCCGACCAAATTTGAATGGTTTGGGTCGGATTTCAGTTCGGGTCGGGCCCAACCCGACCCGTGAACAGCCCTAATGGAAGCTTTTGGAGGTCATTATTTTTCCTCCTACAAGCGAGGTCAATAACAAGAAAAATATCTACAATTGAGACAAGGAAGGATGATAGTGTCATAATACTTGGTCAAATGTACTCGTTTGGAGAATATTGTCTCTTAAAAGAGTGAGAAGGAAAGAACCAAATGCTTCATTAAAGGGAAGAGTTCATGACTGAGGACCAAGGTGATGGGAAGCAACTTCAAGAATATAGATGAAGCCTTCAGACTAGCATCTGAACTGGAGAAGAAATATAAGGACTCACTGTAGAGTCAAAAAGGAAAGGCAGCTAGAGCAACATTATGATAGAGACAAATCAAGGTGAAAAATAGGAGGAAGGGCAAGGTTGCTAGCAAGAGGGACTATCATTGAGATGACCGTGAAAGAGCTTATGCACCTCGAGATGCACGAGCACCACCATCATCGCAACAACAACCAATGTAGCAATATAACAAATGACCTTGCCAATATTGGTAGAAGTTCCATCCTAGAGAATGTTGTCGCAAGACAGGAACCTGCATCCACTGAGGCAAGCTAGGACATTACAGTAGGGATTGGCCCGACATGAAAAGGCGGTCAAGATCGCCGAGGAGCAAGAAACACGACTATAGTACCTGCAGAGTTTACAACATGCAAGCTAATGCAAAATACTACAACAAGGAGGTTATTCACGGTACTCTTCTAGTGGCTGACCTATTTGCTAATGTTCTATTTGACTCTAGTGCAAGTCATTCCTTCATTTAGGAGAGTTTTGCATTGATCTCATGTTAGGGACACCACCCATCTTAAAGCACCCCACTAGATGGCACCGACCAAAAAATGCAAGAGTTGAAGACAAATCTAAGAATTATTGGACAAGGATTTCTCCGACAAAGCATCTCACCTTGGGGCACTCTAGTCCTATTTGTAAGAAAGAAAGATGGATCCATTAGACTTTGCATCGATTATAGGATACCAAACAAGATCATTGTAAAGAACAAGTAGCCGCTATCGCACATTGTCGACCAACTCTATCAAGATTTGGTCTTTTGTAAGATTGATCTGAGAAATTTGTAAGATTGATCTGAGAAACAGCTATTATCAACTTCGAGTCGCTAAGGAGAACATATCAAAGATGACTTTTCGAACTAGGCACGATCATTATGAATTCCTTGTAAAGACATTTGGACTAACGAATGCACATGCAACATTCATATATCTCATGAATAGAATCTTCATATTGTATCTTGATCAGTTCGTCGTCATATTTGTAATGATTAATCTATTCCTCAAGTCATGAGCAACATCGGGGACACCTACAGATTGTGCTGGAGACTTTGAGACAAGATCAACTATTCGCAAAGTTCTGCAAATGTGAGTTATGGCTCGACAGAATCATATTCCTCGGCCATATAGTCTCAAAGCAAGGAATTTTTGTGGATCCCTTGAAGTTGGAGGCAATGACAAACTGGGAGTAGCCAAAGAACATGTCAGAGATCAGAAGTCTCTTGGGACTAGCAAGGTACGTCAAAAGGTTTAACAAGGATTCATAAAATATCGCATCTCCCTTTACGAACCTAACTAAGAAGACCACAAAGTTTATTTGGTCCCAATTTAGATAGTAAAGATCACATTAACAACAATGCCGATATTGGCGATTTAAGAAAATGGAGGCTACGGAGTATATTAAAATGCATATGATACAAGTTTGTGGTGTGTGTTGGTGCAGCATGGAAAAGTGATGGCCTATGCATCAAGACAGCTAAAAAAACATGAGGTGATTACCCAATCCATGACCTAGAATTTGTAGTTGAGTGTTTTCCCTCAAGACATGGAGACACTACTTGTATGGAGAAAAGTTTGAAGCTACACTAACCAGAAAAGCCTAATCACACAAAAGGAATTGAATACGCGATAGAGAAGGTGGTTGGAAATTCTAAAGGATTGTGAATATACTATCAATTATTATCCTGATAAAAAAAATTTTGGTGGTCGATGCTTTAAATAGAAAATGGGAAGACATTCTTGCACGTTTAAATGTAAGATGATGGAACATGGTGAAAGTCATAGTTCAGTGGAATCCAAAGCTTAACAGAGGAGGAGATGTATTGATGATCCATCAAAGGATTCAATTGGATCTGGTGGATAGGATTCTAAGGGCACAACAAGAGGATGTGGAGTATGATTACATGAGAAAACTATGCCAAAAGGAGGATACATATTTTAAGTGTTCGCAAGTTGGTGACATCATATACAAGGAACGTCTTTGGGTTCCAAACAACCAGGAGTTAGGATGAGAAGTGTTGAACGAATGCCATAAGTAAGAGTCCGCTATCCACCCAGGAAGCACAAAGATGTACAAAAACATGCAGCGTAGTTTTCGGTGGGATGAAATGAAGAGAGAGGTACAAGAATATACGCTTTTAGCGAGTAAAGAATTACCCGCTAATTACTCGCTAATTACTCGCTAATCACTATTCCGAGCATTTAGCGAGTAAATGGGCGGCGAAACATTTTGTCGGACGAAATTCTCCGACATTAGCGAGTAAAAATTTTACTCACTAAATACTCGTTAACTGGCCGTAAATTGGCCGTAAATTGCCCGTAAATTGCCCGTAAATTCGCCGCTGAAATGTTGGTATTTTTTAATTCAAAAAAAAATTTACTCGTCGATTTACTCGCTAGTTGGTCGAAATTTAC
>LTAE01003313.1:23240-38009 GCA_001647135.1 Pontederia paniculata
AGAGGCGCGGCGCAGGCGCGGCAGGGGACGGCAGTGACGAAGAAGACGCTCGCGGTGGGAGGACGGCGGCAGCGGCGGAGGGATAATTTTAGGGCACGAAATGTGAAGAAGACGCGGCGGGTTGGGTTAATTATATTAATTTAGCGGCCAAAAATTTAACCACTATTTCCCCGCAAATTACTCGCTATCAGCTACAAAAATAATTAGCCGTAAATTTACTCGCTACTTGGCCGGAAAAAATATTTTTTTTAAAAATTATGTGCTAACAAATTTCGCCGCTATTTACTCGGCAAATGCCCGGAAATAGCGGCTATTTAGCGGGCAATTTTTTGTCCGCTAATTTTGGCCGCTAATAGGCTTAATTCTTGTAGTGGTAGCCACCTCTGTCTCAAAATGCATATAGTGCCAACATATGAAAGTGGAACATCAACGACCATATGATGCTCTCAAACTATTATCCATTCCTGAATAGAAGTGGGATCACATTACAATGGACTTCGTCACCAACCTACCAAGAACAAAATGTAGAGAAGACATGGTTTGGGTAGCAGTGGACTGATTAACCAAGTCAGCACATTTCCTACCAATAAAAATGAAGCAATCAGTGGAAAGCTTCATGAAATTATATGTCAAAAAAATCATCAGACTTCATGGCATCCCAATATCCATCGTATCATAAAGGGATCCTCGTTTCACCTCAAGACTTTGGGAACACATATAAGAGGCATTTGGCAAAAGACCAAACTTTAGTACAACATTTCACCTTTAGACGGATGGAAAGTCTGTGAGAACAATACATAACTAGAGGATATGCTGCGAGCTTGTGCATTGGACTAGATAGCGGTTAGGATAACCATCTACCACTAATCAAATTTGCATATAGCAATAGTATCATGCAACAATGAAGATTGTGTCATCTGAAGCATTGTAGCTTGTTGGAGTGAAGTAGGAGAAAGAAAAGTGTAGGGCCATCTATTATGGAAGAGTATGTAGAGAAAGTGGATTTGATCAAAAATAGAATAAGGATAGCACAAGATCAGTAGAAAAGTTATGCAGACAAAAGCAGAAAAGATCACAACTTCAAAGTCGGCATAAGGTTATATTGAAGACAACACCAAGAAAAGGATTAATGAGGTTCAGTAAGAAGGGGAAACTTAGCCCTAGATACATTGGCCCATCCAAAGTATTGAAAAGGATTGGTAAAAATACTTGTAGATTTGCACTATCGTTATCATACAAACAATCATACAAACATGTAAACAATGTTTTCCATTTGTCAATGTTGCGTAAGTACAATCATGATGTCTCAAGGAAGATCTCACCTACAAAGAATACCAAGTGGAGATGTTGGAATATCAAATATGCCAGTTAAGAAGTAAAATGGTACTGGTGGTAAAGGTAGTCCAGACTAATCACCTGGGAAATGTGGCTACTTCGGAGCTAGAGGACGAAATGCAAAAGCAATTTTCATATTTTTTCAATAGGACCCTAACCTCTTCGTAAATTTGAGAATGAATTTGTAAGGAGGTTATGATGCGTGCCAATTTAGTCATATTTTTCATGGCATATTTAGTATGATTTTCATTATTTTCATCATCACATGCATCATTTTATCATTCATTTCACTTCATTTTAGTTTTCGGAGTCAGAGTCTATTCAATGTCTTGTGTTTTAATTTCCAAGGCACTTGGTAGCACGACAGAGGAAGACCACAACAATCTGGAGTGAAATCGAAGGATAAATTGTAAAAAAATTGAAAGTCATGATTGTGACAAGAGCGTCATGACCGTGATTGAAAGCAGTGAAACATGAAGATGAGTCACAGGTCGTGAAAACCTATTTCATGGTTGTGAAACGATCAATGAACATGAAGTCATGATGCACATAAGTCATGGTCATGCTGCATAGGTGACGGATCGTGCTGCATAGGTCATGCGCCATGAGTGCATCCAAGCCAAAGAACTACAATATTTATCACGAGCTGTGAAAGCATGATCACGACCATGAATGAGCCGAATATGAAGATGCATACATACGGTCATGATCGCGATGGACAACTCACGGGCCATGACGTCCAGATGAACAATGATTACTATCGACCACGAGTGATGCAAAAAATCCATTACAGGCAAATACATGCTAGCAAGTGCACTAGTCGTTCTAGTATATAATGTAATGTGTACAGAATTATCGATCCCACGAGGAATTAGAGGTTAATATGAGACAACATAAATTTTAAGATTGTTTTCTCTTCAAAAAATCAATAAAATTTAAATGGTTATTAACAGTAAAAACGGATGATGACTAGAGCCTGGACGACACTAAGATTAAGATGAACACTTAGAAAATTCCTACATAAATCAGAAATCATGTGACAACAAACTCTTGTATCTTCATATGGTTAGGGACACTTAAGTTATGAATTCCCTTAATGGGTAACTCAACTATCTTATGAATAACAATCCAAAGAACACCCCTTAAAGGATCCACTCTCAGAAAATTAACCAAAGATGAAGTAAGATGTTTCCTTAAGCTATCAAATCATCCTTAATGAGTTGACCTAACAGACCACAAACTACAAAGTCCTTAACAGATCAGAGCAGCAAGACATGAATTGCATATAATAGTTGACAACATTACAAAGTTAATGATCAACAACGCATACTCAGAAATCTTAGGCAATCATGTTAGTGAAGAAACAATTCAAATAAAAATTCTGAAAACTATACAAGTTCTTAAGTCTCAATCCAATCAAAGAAGAAAACTATTATAGAAAATATACAGAATAAATTATCTTTAACACATCAAGTAATTTGTCCCAACAAAGATAGACAAAATGCTACTCTTCTGGATGACGAAAGGGCGTTGAGAAATCTTCTTAACGAGTGTATTGGTCCCAACTCCTCTTCGGCAGTCCTTCAGAATAGTCCTTCATTCTTGGCGTTCTTGCTTTGGTTGACGGCTCCTAGCCTCTTTCTTAGGTTTTTCACAAAGTATTTATATACCCCTCTGTCCAAATTAGGGTTTCCTAGGGTTTGGAGGTGATATGATAGTTGGTGTCTAAACCCTTTGATTAATTTGGTACTTCAATCAATGGCTGCAATAAAACCCCATAAAGAACACTCCCAAATAATCAGAAATACTCAACCCATCCTTCAAACATCTAGATCAGATAGGAATTTTTATGTCCATCAAATCATATCAAAATCTCATGAGTGTGAGTATCTGTAAGTGTCTCATGGCCCGTAATAAGATGTCATAGCCCTAAGTGTAGAATCCTTCATATATGCTCAAGTTGTCACAATCCATGTTGACTTCTCGTGACCCATAACTCGTATATTAGTCTAGTGTCATTCAACTGCTTTCCTCATCTTACGACTCATAATATTTCTCATGGATTGTTACAATTAGATCAGCTATTAATGGTCATCGTTGTCCAAGTCGTAATACTTTGTCACGCTCTGTGAACTATAAGGTTACGGCCCTTAATGATTTGTTTTCTCAAAACTAGTCTGTTGTTTGGGTCGTTACATCAGATGTTGTCGTCATGACCTATGTATTCATGTCCCGTAATCGTTGCTTGTTGAAATGGTCGAGACATTGTGTAACAGCGCGTGATAGGATTCAGTGTTGCTGATCTTACCTCATCAAGGCCCGTAATAATCCATAACAACACGTAATGACTCCTGAAGTTGCATTTACTTCACATGAATAAACTCTTTTGCGGTGTTGAGTCCTTCTAAGCCTTTCCTTAGCCTCTTCATTTGATTTTCTACAAAATAAACACCAAACAAGAGTAGATTTCTTACTCGAAGCAATAAACAAATAAGGACTAAAATAGATGCATGCTATGCCAAAATGACTCAAAATCATGCCTAATGCAAGCCCTAAAACATGTTGTAAAATGCATGTATCAACGAGTTGTGGCTATTTTAAGATTGAAGACCAGCTTATGGTCATGGCCGTGAATCGAGATTCACGGGTCGTGACATGACGCCGCTATGAACGAGAACTTATGGTCACAGCCATATAACCCTTTCACAAGCCGTGAAACTTATCATAATTAGTTATGATTTGTGTTTTTTATGTCATTTAAAGTTGTTGTTTCAACTATGGATGAAGTTTTATTCGATGAAAATTGAGATTTATCATCAAAGGACTCCCTAAATCTGTTGGAAAACTATAATAACCCCTTAGGATCTCATTTTGGGGTTATGCATCAAGCCTAAGAGTACCTACACGTTAGAGAAGAAGCGAAGTGTTGCGTAGACAATTTTCTAAAGGAGAGGTGATCTTCAATGTATTAAATTTCTAAATATCATTGTTGTAAATCTTCTTTCTCTTTTATTTTTGAAGGATGAACTCCCATGTATGTTCTTAGTTTTATGTTTTTGGAAAAGCTTATTTTAAGGAAAAAAACCTGCTAAACCATTATTATAATATTTTTTGTTGTCAATTCTCTTATGTGTATGAATGTTATGTGTAATATTTTTTCATGATTGTTTTGATATTTTAATTTTCATTAGCATCCTAGAGAAGAATAGTGAGGTCTTAGTTCTCTTTAATTTCTGGAATTTTTTTTTGAAGTTGAGTCGAAGCATTGCATACCATACTCATGTAACATCCTAAAGAGGAAATACTTGAGGTGTAGGTTCGTGGGATCAACATCCTAGAGAGGAATGGTCCATAGCTTTTGAACTCCATCATAACACATCTATCAAGAGTAGTAGAGTTGAGATAGTTGGTGCATATTAGAGAGGAAGTCATAATTTTGGATAGATCCTAATCCTCATAACAAATTGATTAACTAAACTTTCAAAAAAAATTGTTTGTCTCTTCTTATCTTTATACATCATGGTCCAGTGCTTGATGACATCAACAATTCTGAATTTATCATTTATTTATCCTTTTATCTTATTTATCTTTTGAGAAAATCATGTTATCCAAACCAATGGCATCTCCTATTAGTTTGTGAGGCTAGATTAGGATAAGAATATGATCCTCCTATGGCATCAGGTTATAATGAAACACTCGTTGTTTCAAAAAAGGAAGGAACACATATCGTGTCAAATTTGGCCGCCAGTCGTGTTCCACCCTATAGATGGATGATCTAGTGGAGATGTAATTTAAATACGAATTTAAGTTTAAATCTGATTTGAAATTTAAATTTGATCCCATCTCAATCTAATCCAAAATCTTAAGCCACCCAATATATACCCCTAGGTTATGAGAAGAAAGCCACCAAGCCTCAATATTTTCCCTCAATGTTAGAGAAAGCCTCTCTTCTCTCCTCTCCTTTCTCTCCTGTTCCCCTCTCAAGGCCATCAGGTAAAACAAATAAAGTATATCTTATTATTATCTCTTTCCTCTCGACCTCACACAGAGGAGATGCATGTAGGAATTTAGGGTTCATTAAGAAAGATACGTAAGGGCACCCTTAATGTTGGTAGGAGATATAAGGTTATCTTTCTCTACTTATTTTGAAATTTAATTCATGAGATCAGGAAAATCATGTATCTCTATTTTATACAAAGTCTTACTGGCCTTAGATGATCGAAAACATAAATCTAATGACATAGAACTATTCTCATAGTTAAGTTCTTTGTAGAAGTTTAGTCATTCTCCAAATCTTGAAATTGACATTAAAACTCATTAAGGCAAAAGAAAAATGCTTCTAACATGACAACCAGCACAGACCGCGTTGCCCAAAATGTGGGTTGCATCAGTCGGCCAAGACGAAAAAATAAAATAAGCAAGAGAAGATCAGATGAAAAATATGGGTCTTCATGTGCATTGATTGTTAAAGGAAGAAAAGAACGAAAATTAAAGATTGGAACATCAGGTGGAGCTACAGTGAACACAGGGAAACCTTAGGACGGTGAAAGGAAAATATTTAGCTACTATTTTTGTTGTACAAACTTCTCCACCATGTTTAGTGACTCTAGCTGAGCCACCACTATGTCGTTGTTCACGTTGTGGATTCCTCTTTTCTGAATAGACCTTTAGTTCTCCAAGAGTTGAGTGCCACATCTTCGATAAGCTCGTATATCTCATTAAGGCGCTTCTTGCCCATGATGGTGCCTCCAGCTGAGACATCCAATTTATCTTTGTCGCTCTAGCATAATTCATTGTAGAAACTTTCCAACAGTTCCTACAAAGGAATTTGATTGTAAAACACCCTTGCAAAGAGTTCCTTGAGTTGTTCCCAAGCTTCAAAACAATGTCTCATCATCATCTTGCCTACAGGATTGCAGTTTGCAGCTATAGAGGTGGACAATACTTTTTGATAAACTTCTCGACCAATTGCGCCCAGGTCCTCACCCATCTTGCAAGCAGAATCCAAGTGAAAGTTTTATCTCGCAAAGAGAATGGAAATAAACGTAAGCGAGCCGCATCCACAGAGACTTTGTTGCACTTACAGATGCTACATATGTTCAGAAATCGATCTAGATGATAGTGAGGGCTTTCATTGAATGCCCCGCCAAACTACGAAGATTGGGTCATTCGCACAATTGCTGAGTTGATCTCAAAGTTGTTTCATTAATGGCTGGGAGAATGATGCTTGCTTTAGTATCAATGTATTTGAATGAAACATAGTCCCTCATAATCATTCTATCTCTTATTCATTATCTTCAATATGAGGCAATTGTTGATTCTCAATCATTGTCGCTTCTCTTCTCAACCGTCGGATTGTTTTCTTAATCGCAGGATCAAACATCAACAATTGACTTGAGCTTCTAGTGTGATGCCTGCTGCTTTGGCTCGAATCCTCCAAAATTATTTGTATGTGACATAGATTATTTTCCTAAAAATCATGCAGCCATAAGTAAAACAAAAAATAAAAAGTTCTTAAAGTAACATAAAATCAGAATAGTTAGAAAATAATTCCTTGGCAACGATGCTAAAAGCTTGATGTGAAAAGTCCATTACATGCAATTAAGTGATAGAAAGTGCACTAATCATTCAAGTAATATAATGTAACGAGTCAGAGTTATCGATCTCACGAGAAAAATAGTACTAACTATCTAATTTTCAGAGGTTAATAAGAGACAACAAGGTATTCAGGTTTAATTCAATTCTCATAAGACTAAAACAAAAATAAAGTAATTATGTTCAGTGATAATTAATGATGACTAGGGCTTGGACAACGAAGATTAAACTAATACTTGTAACTCTCCTCAGAAATCATGACAAAGCAACAGTGGATGGTTGGATCTTCAGAGGGTTAAGGACATGCATAGTATGACCTCCCTTAATGGGTAAATCAACTATCCAGCGATAAATAATCCAGAGAATATTCCTTAAGAATTCTACCTCATGAAATTTACATAGGATGCATTGAGATGTCTCCATGCACTATTATATTATCCTTAACGGGTTGACCTAACAGACCACAAACTGAATCATCATTAATGGATCAATATAGCAGGAAATGAATTGCAATATAATATCAATGACACTACATAGTTAATTATCAATAATTTCACTTCAAAAGTCTCAAGCAATCATGTTTATGAAGAAACAAAGTATAACTAATAACGACAATTGGTAGAAGTTCACAAGTATTAATCCTAACACATAAAACTATTACAAACTAAGATACATTAAATAAATCGTGTTAAAACATAACATAATTTGTCCCAACATAAAGTAGAATAGGTGATTACTCATCTGAACTTTGGAACATGTGCTGAACGATCTTCTTAATGAGTATACCACCCAATGTCCTCCTCAGCAGCCCTTCATAATACTCACAGATCCTTGGCTTTAAAACTCTAGTTGATAGCTCCTAGCATGCGGCTTCAGGTCTTCAAAAGAAGTCTTCTCATATCGCCATTCCTCAGGTTAGGGTTTTCCGAGGGTTTCTAAATAATAGCACTCCTTTTGAGTGAGCCCTTCATTTAAATTCGTCTTTCGATCAACAATTTTGATAAAACACTATAAACGCTTCCATATATTCACAAAAATTTCTCTACTTATTCCCCACAACTTTAGGAATGATAGGAGTCCTTTTGAGTTTCAAACTCCTTCAAAATCTTCCAACAATATAATTCCGCACATATTGATTCGTCCTTTTGGGTTTCAAAATCCTTCAAAATCTTCCAACAATATAATTCCACACATCTGCACGGCCTGTTACAACATCTCATGGCCCATGAATATCAAACTTTCTTTATAACCTCCAGTCGTCATGACCCGTGATGGGATTTTACGGCCCATGACTCGTGCTTTGATCAGAACTGATGGGTTACAAATCCTTCTTCTCATGGGCCATGATGGATCTCACGGCCCATGGCATATCAATCTTTCCTTGTTGCTCTGCGCTGCTCAAGTCGTGAACCCTATTACGCCTCATGATGGTGGAAGGTAAAGGCCCGTGATAACATGTAACTACACTTGAAATATGTATGCTAAAGGTTGTGTTGCTTGCTTGATCGTTACTTCAATTGTTACGATCACAACTCTGTGCCACAACCCATTACGCTCTTCACGACCGAATATGAGATGTTATTGCGAAGTTGTGCTCGTTGTCGAGGTTGTGAGGCTTCATTACAGCCCGTGAAATATTGATATGTCGTTGTGATGCCTCCATCACGGCCGTAATGGCAGGTAATGACCCATGAAATTCTACACTTTTGACATTTTGTATTACAAAAGGACTCCTTTTTGGTGTTTGATTTTTTCAAGCATGTCCTTAGCTTCTCGATAAGGTTTCCTTCAAAACAATTGATGAAACAAGTGTACATCCCATACTTGAAGAAATATATATAAATAGATACCGAATAGATGCATGCTATGCCAAAATTATGTCTAATGAAAACCTATAAATATGTTAGATTTTGCATGCATTAGAAAGATAAGAAAAAGTCAAAGATGAATGTATACATAATAAATTTTATTCTAAGAAAATAAAAATGCAAAGTTAAAAGCTAAGACATTGGATGCAAAAAAAAATTATGAGTGAATGATTATGCTTTATTATATTTGTTTACTCTTGTCGTATACTTCATATGCAGACATCCCACAAGCATGATAGAGATATATTCTCAACATATTTATTTTATTTATTTCACTTTATTGAGCCTTACATATTAGATGTTAGCTCACAAGAGGTTATCCTGTCCTACATTTGGATCCTAAAAGTAACTAGGTGCATTGCAAGGGGATTCATGATAACGTACATGATTGCTCATGACGTGAACTGAATCTAGTTATATAAAGATTGATTAATAGTTAGTATTCTGAATTTTGTGATGTTGAGTCTTAGTTTATGTTGGACATGTGATTTTAGTTAAGACTTTTGCAAAGAAAAAAAATGATTTTAATTTCTGGATTTGTATACATAATATTGATTAAATGATCAAAAGTTAAGTAAAAATAAAAAAAATAAGCATGAATAATGTTTTCAAAAGTCGTACAAATAGGCATTTAGATTAACCATGTTAAGTCAGTCTTCAATTAACCATGTTCTTTTTCTCATCATGCAGTTGCCGACCCTCTATGCTGATAGAACAAGGACGGTTTTTATTTGTATCCTTTGTAACTATATATTTCACTGTTGAACTTTAGGTGATGTTTAGTTTGAGAATAAAAGATAAAATAAGATTTTATTCTAATACCCATAAAAGTGGTATGAGCAAAATTGGTACTAAAAATAATTATTCCAATAAAAAAAGTTTTAGAGATAAATTATTCAATTAATTTGATGAAACTGACTATTCTTTCTTAGAAGAATAGAATAATCATCTTTATTCTGAGTTATCATATTCACCAAAGACTTGAGCCGTTTCATAAAAAGTAGAATAAGCCTATTCTATTTTATTCTATTAAATACTCATAAAGTGGTAAAACTTTAACTGATTTTTTTAAAAAAATAGCTATGATATAAGAATTTGACTTTTAGAAAGAAATTATTTTATCAAAAGATGCTATTATTTTTTAAAAATAACTAGAATATTAATCCTTATCCATTGGGTAACTATTTTTCAATAAGATCACTAAAGGGAAAGAGTGGAATAAGGATTTATTCTACACTATTCCATCAAATATTCATAAAACTAGTAAGAATAGAGTTAGATATTTGAAAAAAAATAGGTATAGCCTGAATATTTTATCAAATATTCATAAAAGTGGCATGAGAAATTATTTTACCAAATAGATGAAATTATCTATTTCTTTTTAATAGAATATTAATTTATCTATAGGATATTTTTTTAACCAAACGGCCCTTAAAACTACAGGTGCTTTAAGAAACATCATGCTAGAGTTTTTTTAAAGTATGAAGAAACATTATATTAATGCTACATATCATCATAATGAAGAATACATATGAAGTACTTTTTTTCCATAAATATGAGAAAAGATAAATTAAAGATGAGATCTTTCTTTCGTATATACATAATATATCTATGTTTCAACAAATCCCTTAAACAATGAAAAGTTGTTCCTGTTTGCTTTCTAATTGTCTATAGGTCACCTATTAGTCAATTTTTTCGGTCTAGACCCATAGGTGTCCAGGGCTACTAGCACCCGATTAATCCGGTGTTCGAACAGGAGCGACAAGATAAATCCTGGCCAAATTGGCGACTCCGAGGCTCGAACTCGGGGCTACTAGCTCCCGGTCCCTTAACCCGGGATATAGACCCGCTGACCATCAGTGCCAACTAACTTGGTTAGGTCACCTATTAATCACTGTATTAGGTGGCTATACAACAAAATGGGGCCCATCTTCGTTTGTATCTAACATAACAAGTAGCACTTATCACATGCATACCCAAGTGGATTTTTGTAGTCTAAGCTAAAATGCTATTAGTTTGTCTACACCAGCAAAACAAGAAGTAGCACAAGTAGCTAGTCTACTTGTGGCAAGAAATTTTATATGTATTGCGCATGGGAGACCTCTCTACTCCTCTATATAATGAGATTCTCCTAATCCACTTGCCAAGAAATATAATAAATAATTCGAATGGAGATGGAGAGCACATGGCAGAGATCTGATTAGATAAGAACAAGGAGCACGCTTTAAATTTGCTGTAGAAATATAATCCTATGAAATGTTAATTTTGAAATCTTCTAACAGAGTTAATGCCACCAAAATACCATGTACTGTTGAGTTTGCTATGACTCTAATACTGTGCTACGCCTTTACCGTTGTTATCATCCCAACTGCTAGTAGTTACACCTTACTGTGGCGATTTAGATATGTTGAACAGTCTGATCAAATTGACCTCTGTCAACGAAGAAAGGAGAGGTGGATTAAGATCACAGTTGCTTCTTGAAACCACAATCTGGTAATCAACCTTTATTTATTTGAATTAATTGAGGATTGAAGGCTTCTGATTTTCATACATATTTCAAATTTTGGATTCATCAACAATCAAAGTAAAAGTAAGCTAAAGCTACAGGCAATCTTATATGTTCCAAATTTTTATATCATACTTTAAAAAAACACCGAATTATCAGTATTCTTTTGTCATTAAAAGAAGAGAAATAACTTTGTATTTATAACAACCAGCCAACATTATGTTCTCAGAGAATTGTCACAAGAAAGGAACCTTGCATGAAAACTTGACAGTTTTACTCAGAAAACATTGCTTCAGGTCTGTGCATCATCCATAAAAGATCGGTTCTCTTCTTTTTGCAATTGGATCTCTGCTTGAAACAATGATAAAAAAGCAAGAAGCTTTGCGAGTCCTCCGCGCACCGCCGTCAATCCTCAGGGATGCTTGCGAGCGATGGTCTCCAAGCACCACCGCAGCTGGACATACGCCGATGAGCATCCACTCTCTCGAGCTCGTCCACGACCTTGGCAATCACCTTCTCCTGATCACCTTTGACGCACATAGCCAGCAACTGAGCCGCCTCCTTCTTGGTGAGCACCACCTTCACTCTCATTACCCCCTTCATCTCACCTTCGTAGTTTGCTTGCGCTCCACTGATGCCATTTGACTTCAGTGAATCTCTCATGCTCATGTTGCAACTCTGCTTAGGCTTCTTGCTCTTATTAAGCTGGCAGAATTTAAGTTTCAGAAACTGGAGCTTTGTTCTGGTGCCTTCTGAAACTAGGATGGCTTTCTTGGTTTCATGAGCCACAGATGGCAAGGAATTCCCCATGTAGAGAGAGAGAGAGAGAGAGAGAGAGAGAGAGAGAGAGAGAGAGAGAGAGGTATCTATGTTAACTGAGCAAAGATATATATAGGAAAAACATGACACATGCAGGAGTTGGTTTGAAGTATCAGTTAGAATTGTAATAAGCGGAAAAAGGTGCCAAAAGATGGGGAATTTGATGGTCAAAAGTTAAAACACTGATGTGAGAGAGAGAGAGAGTGAGAGAGAGAGAGAATGAGTGTGTGTGTGGAGGCAACGAAGGAGTTGTTCACAAATTACAGGCTTCCAAGAAGGAGGATGCATGGAAACGTTTGGACTTTGGAGTACGCTGCAAGTGACCTAATTCTACTGTATGGTCTGTATGCTAATAATTATAATTAGGAAAATGAGCAATTGACATGCAAATAATTAATGTATTTATCAAGGTTCCGAATCTATTGTTAGGTTCTTTGCATGTGCCTCATGTCATGCATGGATATATTCATGTCATCTTATGTAATGTTTACAATTCTCATACCCCTAACTTTTCTTTTCTTCTATTTAGTAAAGGTCCAGTGCCTGATCATAAAAACTAAATCAGAAATGGGGTAAGACAACATCTGAAATCCATGCAATCCCAAATATATTTCGGAATTTGAATCATTGATCAAAGAGGAAAATCAAGGTGAGATATGAAATAAACTACCCAAGGAAGAGGAGTTAAGTGACTAGATACATAAGCTAGCAAGTTTTTTGTTCTCATACTGTGAGTTTACTTTGTTTTTATGTAACTGTGCCTTGAATTTTATTATAGCACTAAGTAAAACTTTAAAGAATCAATATTCATAATAATTAACTTGATTATGCTATAGCTAGCTAGTTTGATGCAGATTTTACATTTCAATGTGTCACCACAATAATCTCCAGTAGGTTTCTAAAGCATTCGCGATAAACATTAATGCCCGGGGAACGGTCAGGTCGCCGGCTAGGTTCTCGACGCCGGCAGACTTAAATTCATAAAATTTAAAGACAAAACATGCAGCGGATTGATAAATCAGCTATACGTATTAGACAATGAATCTGGTCCATGCGCAGCAAGATTCTGAAGATAAGCATTTAATTAGCAGGTTGAAAAGAAAGACACTGACTGAAGATAACTAATTCTGTAAGCTAACTCCACCCGGATCGATACGTATTTCATAAATGTATGTGAAGTAGGACAAACTAAAGGTAAACAATAGAACAGTATTCATGGGACATTGGCACACAAAACAATACCTCTATTTGAATTTGAAGGTAGGATTCAATGCATGAATGGGTACGTTATACATGCAAAAAAGATGGAATTGTTTTAACACGTGTTTCTTCAGATGAACAGAGCTGAAATCTCCTTAGGGCTTGTTTGAATAGAAGAGGGAAAGACAAGGAGGAAAAGAGAAGGAAAATGAAGGTAAAGAGAGGAAGGATCAAATCTGTTCAGTCTTAATTTAGAAAAAATGATTTTTCAATTAGTTAGAATGTGAAAAAAAAACAGTTTTCATTTTTTTAAAGTATTTGATAGTCAAACAAGAACAATTGTTTCGTTCCTCTTTATTATCTTTCTTTCTTCTCAATTCAGAGACAACCTTAGTAGTCAAGATTGCAACTCAGAATAGATGATAGAAGAAATTAATTTGTAGATTTCCGAAGCAATAGAGGGTAAATTTTGTAAATGATGTACCTATTCTCATAATCTTCATCAATAAAGATTACATATTTATAAACGTACAGTTCTGACTGAATTTGTATCAGCTGTAACTCCTATACAATACTCTTGGTGTGTTGCTAACTAAAGATAGATATGTTAATATTATCTCTTGGAGGTTACTAGGATATGATCTAACAGCCCCCTAGAAACTAAGGGGCGCATTTACAAACTCGTAACTTGTCCCTCAAGAGCTGAAACCGAGCACCACTAAGTGCTTTGGTCATAATGTCGACCACGTTGTCTTTGGAAGATATGAACTAGACACATGCGTTTGTGAGCAACTTCGTCTCGCACGAAATGGTAATCATTCAACATGGTTTGTGCGTGTCTGGAAGACAAGATTAGCTGTGAGGTATGTTGTGTTGAGGTTGTCATACCACAAAATTGGAATAGAGAGTGTGAACATGGAGGTCCCGAATGTAATAGGCCCGATATTTTAAGTAAAGCCCACAGTGGCATACTTGAAAAAAAATTTAAATTAACAGGGTCAATCTCGTCCTTACGCAGGGCAAAGAATAAAAGAAAAATAAATATAAATAAATTCTGATCTTGCCGATGGATCTGCGACACCTGTCCCAGGGGTTATATATATACCCTCTTCTCCTTCCTCTCTCCATTGCTACAGTGCCGGAGTTTTTTTTTTCCAGTCTCGTTCTCCCTCCCGTTCGCGCCAGGGCAGCAGCGGTGAGCGTGTTCCCGGAGGCTGTTTCATCATTGGGAGGTATGTTTACGTTCCTCTCAGCGACGCACAGCCACTGGTGCAAGGCGATTGACATTTCCTCGCGTGTGTACAGCTCGGGAACGGAGGCATCGCCGGTGAACGAGTGCAGAAATCGGCCATCTTCGAGTCACAAGTGAGGACGATTCTTCCTCGAGTGAGTCATTATATATTGGGAGCTGTTTAGGAGTCGGATTTGAGTTGTTTTTGTTCGTTT
>LTAE01003313.1:39880-56874 GCA_001647135.1 Pontederia paniculata
ACCAGTGTTCCTCGTATTCGTATACTGTTGCTGAGCCGTCGTGCTCTTGTGATCACAGACATTTCATTTGATGGATAGTTATTCCCTTTTATGTTTATATCCAGTTATATAAACCGTTGTATACATGGGCATTTTTGCCACTTATCCATTTCACGTCGAGATGTTGCCAAAATTTTTGGCAAATTCAAGAGTTAGAATATTTCTCCTTATCATGTTTCCGCAACGTTCAATTATTTGAACTCCATATAGTGTTATATCTATTTTACCCCTTGTGACGGCTAACGGTCGACTATGTCGGGACGGGTCGTCACACCGAAGGAGAGAGCTTAGCCAGATTACTTATATCGTGGCATTCGCAAGAGCTTTATATTTTGTGTTTGTCAAATAATGTGAGACAGTTCGTTGCTTGCGACCAGACCAGGAAACCAAATTCAAAGCTCTCCTCATGAGCGAAACATGTTGTCTCTAGGGAGGACAAGACCATGTATTGCTTCTTCATGTAATTGTGCTGATAGCGGATAGAGTCTGGTAGTGGAGTCATGTCCGCCTCTAGCCTATTCTCCTCCTCCATGTTGGTGATCATCAAGACCTTTTGTTTCTTGCCCGGTGCCATCGAAATGCATGGAAGAGGGGGGAAGAAGTCTTCAACAATATGTCGATCACAGGAATGACAAGGGGTCACGACCATGATCAGTCAGTGTTGAGCACCTCCTTCAAAAGTCATGGCTCGTGATCGAGCATGTTGCCTCCGTAAAGGTTACGCCCGAGAAGTTGGTTGCACGGTCATATGGTTGTCTTTCTTAGCAGATTGTCACGACTCGTGATATGAGAATCATGGTCATTCCTTGTCGATGCAAAGATTCATGGCCCGTGAGCTGACCGTCACGACCGTGTATTTGTCGTCTTCAGCAGTAGCATAGTCGCTCGTGATTGCAAAGTCATGACCGCGATCACAAAATTGCCAAGCATGCTGAAGGAGAAGAAGGTTGCAAAAGCGTCATCAACAAGGAGGGGATGATAAGTGGTGTTTTCTCCTCTGGTTGGACTATTTTTTCGGTCCAATGAGAGCCCTCTTATGTGTGGTTATGGAACCCACATTTTTTAAGGGATTAACCCTCGAATTAGTCTTTATCATTAGAATTTGCCATGTTTATGTTGCGCTTCTCTCGCATTGTAAAACCATTTTATAAGTTGTTACCTAAACTTGTGGTGTTCACTCATTTGCTCACGCATTTTTAGATGTGCTTCATGATGTAATCATAGGTTGAAGTAACTTTTAGTCCATAACTAAATTTGTTCATTGATTTTCATGAATCGATCATTTTCATTTTATATAGATAATTTTCACATTCATAATTTATCATAAGAGTTTGCATTTGCATTCTATCTCCTCAACTCAAGTCATTCCCATAATTTCTTCTTCATGTCAAACATTCTATCTCCTCAACTCAAATCATTCCCATAATCTTAATTTATCACTCTAAATAGGAGATTTCATCACTATTTGGACTTAGTATCAATAAGAAAGTCATTATTCTCATAACTCTAATCAGTCACTATGATTGATTTGCTATCGTTACTTATGGATAATGTCATTTTTTTACCACTCATTATAAGAGCTCGTATTTGGACTTTGTATTTCATATGCTCAATTAGCTATAATAACAAGTTGTCTTTATAATCCTTTGACCATGTCCAATAACTCCAAATGTATCACTTGAGTTGGAGTGACTACTCGTATTATTCTAAGAGGCAACTTTCATCAATATAAGTCATTCCCTAATCTCGATAAGAAAATCTTTATTTTCTTAACCGAATCATTTCTTCAAAATTAGAAATTTGATCATCCTGAGATTTTGATCATAAAAATAAATACTCATACAGGTTTACATTAACTCAATCTTACAATATCATAGATAATCTCTCCAAAAAGTCTTTATACCATTTTCTCAATTGTAGCCAAGTATTTCAATTCTATGATTAGAACTTAAATTTAACATTGATACTTTCTAACTAAGAAGTCACTTAAATTCATAAAAATCAATCTCAATTATAAGAGATCATCTTTGTCAAGAACAACAATTTTGTTTTCGTCCTAACAAAATCTTTTATCCTTCCAAAGGTTGAACCTATTCTTTGTATTTAGACACTTGTATCCATAAAAATTAATTTTGCATCATAATGAACATCATTGTACCTTATAAATCAAAATTAACATTCGTGGAAACTCAATTTTTCAAGAGACAACTTTTAGTCACTTGTTCTCAATATTTCATTAATAATTATCATATTGACTTCATAAACATTTCCATTTGCATGCATATAATATTTTTATCTAGCTTTTCCATGTCCTTTGATTTCACATGCTAATTACATTAACACTTTGGATAATTCATTTCCTTAAATATATGTTGATGTATCATTATCATTTATACCTTGATTCATAATATAGGTCATAGTCTTATTCATATTAATCCATCTCATTTATCATTTTTCTTTCTACTCATTGTATTTGCTTGTCAAGACCACATGCATTCGCCATAATCATCATTCCACCATCTTCCAAGATTTTTCAATAATCAATATTAATCAAATTGCACAACAAATAATATCTCCAATATTTTTTTTTCACTAGTGAGATATAGCATTGGATTTACAATATAGATAATTCTTCTCATTATCCTTTACTTGCTTTCACATACATAATATTTTCTTCTTTTTTCATCATTCGAAGAAGTTTTTTTTTTAATCCCATTGTCATTCATTTTAATTTTCATTCACCATGTATGATCGATCTCTAAGTCCATCATAGAATTTCTTCACACAAACATAAGATCAAATTGCATTCATCATCCATAATTAAGAACACTTTATGTAACATCCCTGTCTCATTCAAGAAATTGTCCGCTATGGGCTCGTGGCCCGCACATATTTAAAATGTGTCTTGAATGGTAAAGAGGGTAGCTACTTATCGTTGAATCGTCTCACGTGAGTGAAAATTAAAATGAATGGCAATGGGATCAAAATTAACATTCATGGAAACTCAATTTTTCAAGAGAGAACTTTTAGTCACTTGTTCTCAATATTTCATTAATAATTATCATATTGACTTCATAAACATTTCCATTTGCATGCATATAATATTTTTATCTAGCTTTTCCATGTCCTTTGATTTCACATGCTAATTACATTAACACTTTGGATAATTCATTTCCTTAAATATATGTTGATGTATCATTATCATTTACACCTTGATTCATAATATAGGTCATAGTCTTATTCATATTAATCCATCTCATTTATCATTTTTCTTTCTACTCATTGTATTTGTTTGTCAAGACCACATGCATTCGCCATAATCATCAATCCACCATCTTCCAAGATTTTTCAATAATCAATATTAATCAAATTGCACAACAAATAATATCTCCAATATTTTTTTCACGAGTGAGATATAACATTGGATTTACAATATAGATAATTCTTCTCATTATCCTTTACTTGCTTTAACATACATACTATTTTCTTCTTTTTTCATCATTCGAAGAAGTTTTTTTTTAATCCCATTGCCATTCATTTTAATTTTCATTCACCATGTATGATCGATCTCTAAGTCCATCATATAATTTCTTCACACAAACATAAGATCAAATTGCATTCATCATCCATAATTAAGAACACTTTATGTAACATCCCTGTCTCATTCAAGAAATTGTCCGCTATGGGCTCGTGGCCCGCACGGATTTGAAATGTGTCTTGAATGGTAAAGAGGGTAGCTACTTATCGTTGAATCGTCTCACGTGGGTGAAAATTAAAATGAATGACAATGGGATTAAAAAAATATATACCTAAACCCTACCTTTTGTAACATCCAGATCACATTCAAGAAATTGTCTGCTTTGGGCTCATGGCCCGACGAATTTAAAACGTTTCTTGAATGATAAATAGGGTAGCTACTTATAAGCCCATGACCACCTCCATATTTTATCCATGTGGGACTAACTCTTTGGCCTCTTGGCTTGGTTCCTTACAGTTTCATTCTTTTAGAAAAAATCTAGGTATAGTTCTCCTTGAGAATTAATGGAATTCTCATATAATTCATATTGTTTGAAACTATACATTTTCAATTTATTTCAATACTTCTTTGATCTCGGCTTATCAATCATGGTCATTCTATATGGAGATATCATAGTAATTTTAACAAGACTTCATCTTTACTATTCCATTTGAATTATTATACAACTTATCAATAATGAACCATCGTCTTTTGCAATTTCTGAAATCAATCAATATCCTTAGGTTTCATTGTCACCATTTAACCACATGTTCAAATATTCTAGCTTTTCTAAGTATAGTCAATTAGACAATAGTATGAACTCTTTGAATTCATGGTCTAAACCTGATGTCCACATTTGAGTCCTTTGCTTATTATACATTTATTAATCATTTGAGTCCTCGTATAATCACAAGTACATTAAATTAACTTATTTATTCACTCTCCACATAGTCAATATATCATGAAGTATATGATTACATCATTCTTATGATGCCATAATATTAAATCATCTCTTTGGTCTCAACATTGATTTTTTCCACATAGCTCATGCAAAATCGATAAGCATATATATAATATTTGTGACTTAATCCACATAAGATGACATGTGTTAATGTGACATTATATGATAAATATATATTGTGGTAATTGTGTTAAGATAAAAGCTTGATGTTAATAATTAGATCAGTGAAAGTGCTGAAATTTAGCTAAAGGCGTGAAAATGTGATTTTAAAAAAATATAAGAATTAAGAAAAATAAAGTCTCAGTAATTGTTCTCATATGTTAAAGTACATTAAATATGATTTTTAATAAATTTTAAGAGAAGTTTTGCTTTAGTTAAATGAAGGTGCAAAAAAAAATCTATTTAAATTTTTACTTTTTTTCTTCGACCAAAAATTTAAATTTTGATTCCTTTGAAATTTATTTTTATAAATATAATCCAAATGGGAGGTAGCTTATTATATACATGTAATGTCTTAAGTAAATGAATAAAAAATACAAATAGGAAAATGTCAATAACAACTTTGAGGCTAATTGTGGAGGCTACTAACCAACCGACCTTAGGTCAGTAAATATAACTAGATAACTATCATATCTACCTGGGTTACAATCTCATTCTTATCCTTCACGAAACAAGGCCGAGAACGATAGGAAGAGGGTTCCAATTGCAAGAGGAAAACACCTTCAACAACAAAGAGAATTTTTCGTTTCCCATCTAAGTAGTTAACTCCTTTTCTCTGTATTGCCCTTATGATTTCGGTTAAACAAGAGCCTCCCTGACTATGATTTAATTTCATGTGTCATTAATTTTTCCACTATATAGGAATCACATCAAAGCCAAGATTCCTATGGGTAGAACACACCCCTAGCAGAAATGAAATATTTACTAAAAGTTCATAAGGATAATTTGCTACCTTTAGCTTTTCAAAAATTATAAAACTCCTTACATTATATTATATTTAAGTCAATCAGAATTTTATATTAGGATATATGAGTAAATGACTAAGATCCACTCTTGTTGTTACTTGAAATGGTTAGTCTAAATTGTAAATTCTATAATAAATAGTATACATAGAACGAGTTCAAGATATTTTTATGTCACATAATGTTAGAAGTCTAACTTAAGATTTTACATTAAAAGGATGAGCAAAACAAAAGTTATGATTTTCACAATGGACATCATATAGTCTATTAGGATGCTGAGATGAAATAAAACTTAGACAAATCTCCAAATTTTCTAAGATCATTCTATAAAGAATAAAACTTGTATGTCGATATAGTTTCAACCTCAGAGGTCTAGTTTCACAAAAAATTAGAATGATTTGATTATCGTAAGTATTTCACGAGTTATGACTTTTATATCCAATATCACTCAGTTTGCAAGAACATAGAAATGAAGCATAATAGTGTTATCTTGTTAAATTTTCTATTATCATTCCAAAACAAGTTAAAGAATATATTTATATGGATTAAACTTCTAAAAGTCTAGCTATTGGTATAATTTGTAGTATTCGAATATGTTGTGTTTATAATTGTTATGAATTTTATAACTGGCTTCACCCAATTTGTCAAGTGCAAAATTGATCTTGTGAAGTCCATGAACTGAAATCATTGTTGATACAATTGTACTTCTATATCCATTGCAATTACTTTTGGATAGGTTATACATGAACCCATCAAATGAATGAATTGCTAATTATGCAACCATATATTATATGTTCTATGATGGTATGGACATGTGAAACTATCATGCATTTGCATTTTTTCTATCAGGATGATATAGTTTCTACAAGGACGATATGAAATTCCCTAAAAGGGATGATATTATATCCTAAAGGATAATATGATGATATTATATCCTAAAGGATAATATATTTTCTCGATAGAGATGATATGATACTCTAAGAGGTGATATGATACCTTTGGCCAACTAGTGATATGACATATTGCATATATGATTGTACAAGTGCATGGCATATTGCATGATATGATATGAATATGTGATATGATGGTGATATGACATGTGCATTATGCATGCATGATTGTACAAGTGCATAACATGTTCTATGATATGCTATGGGTATCTAATATGCGGATGGTGATACATGTTTCAATTTTTCTAGTGATATAATGCACATGTTAACTAATATTGTATATGTTTATACTATTTTTCTCGAATTGATTAGGTGGTAATACACAGACTATAAGTTTCCTACTTACTGAACTATGATTTTCTCATAATGTGGTTTTCAATATTTTTCAGATCAGTAGATCAGCGTCGTGGTCGTATTTGGTTATCCTCTTTAGGGATTGAAGTACTTTTGGTCGCGCTATAGATGAGACTTAGATCTCTTCTTTGATCATTTTATGAGGATGTATATCTCCTCATGGTGTATAACTCTTGTATAAGAATGTTAAATGCTTAGAAAAATATTGTATAATATGTAAGTATATAATAGTGTGGATTTGCTCTCATATTGATATATATACTGCCTTTAGTATGGTTACATTTATGATAATATCCATGTTAAATATCAAATGAATTATAACACGCTTTCGTCATATTATATTTGATCGACCATAATAGGTCATGTCTTACGGATCAAATTAAGTTTTGAAATGGGGTTGTGACAATATATGCATAAGACATAATCATAAATTATTTCTTCAACATATTCTTCATAATTTTTTTCATACTTCTTTATTGGATAATTGATCATCATTTCAAGTTGACGCTTGTCATCTTTAGACATACCCATGAAGTCATGGTCTAATTCTTTATCCATAAACATTCCTTATGTGGCCTAGTCTATCAAAATGATCATAACCACATTCATTAAAAACATCAATTAAATAATGATCGCCCGTCTGAGATTAATCCCAATTTCTATTGCACGAGAAAGTCAACAACTTTCACTTTGAATCGTCAAACTTCTCTTAGTTTCGGCGCTACATATCATTATTTTTTTTGTAGCTTGATCAATATGGACATCAAAAGATTCTGCACCATTATGGATTTTGCATAGCACCCAACCTTTAGTCAAAACTTAAGTTATAAACATCACTTCTTGATGATTCTCATTTTTTTCCAAAGGTGGAATCATTATGCATTCAATATATAATATATATAATTTCTATCTTGCTTTCAAGAGATTTAACAATGTCATTGAACAACTTCTATTCAATGTATTTGTATTTGTTACTCATAATATTCATTACTTGCTTTTCATGGTACCACGTCAATTAATCTTGTTTCTCTCAAAATATTATACAACAATTTATCCATTCTATAAACATTATGTTTTAATATGATTATGGCATCTATGACAACATTTATACCTTGATCATGCTATCCCTTGGTAGCATCTTAGTCTTTCATTCACTAATACAATTTCAATCATAAATTATTGGCTCTATGAAATTTAGACCAAGATCCATTCGTTCATGGAAAATTAAAATTGATCCCACATCATATGAAATTAGGTACATAAGTTTAGACAATTTTTTTGTCATGTTTCGACAATTATCAATATTGTAATTTTAGGTCACTCCTTTTGACCTTTACATTAAATCACTAATCATTTAATAACAATCATGATCCAATTCATAATTCAACTAGAAGACAAGGACTTATTGTTCCTTTAGCATCAATAATCATCATCATTTGATTAGAATTCAGCCATATCCATAAGATTCTCATAAGGATTGGCATATATACATCCTTAAACTTAACAATTACTCATGACACTTGTACATGGATTCTTAGATCATCGACTTTAGAAACTTAAGGACTTAAATTTAAAAGATCGAAGAATCTATAAAGTTGTTAGGATCTGATACCACCTAATTTGTAAAGCCCCGAGAACGACACTTTTCCACAAGGCTGAATCGATATTCAACACGCAGCTCGATGTTTCTCGGGACATCACATCAATATGAATCTTATTTCTTAATATTCGACCTAAAACAGGAATAAATATAACATTAAGGCTTAATATTAATCAACGGAAGCTTAATAAACTTTAGGTTACGATCATAACATAACTTTATGCTCAATCATGTGGAAGATAAATCTTTCATGAGCTCAATCATCATTTAGTCCATCCCTTTCTACTCGATACGACCAATCACATGCAGTATACTCTATATGTATCAATAACAATGATAGACAATTATCTATATGGCATAATATTTTTGCATCAATGTAAATACTTTTGGTAAGTGGGTGTTCTCTCCTCTGGTTGGATTGTTTAGGGCTTACGATTCAACAAGGAGGGCTGGTAAGTGGATGTTGGACTATTTTTTTAAGCATTACACATTTAGAGATTCAAGTTCTAGTTGGTTCTATAATGGGTTTTATTATAAGATTAGTTTTAGATGTTATTTTGTAACAACAACCATTACATTTCTCTTCCACTTCTATTATGTACAAACGATTAAAACATGATGATAAGAATTATTTTTTTCTTCCGGACACTAAGGCTTTGTTTCGGTATTTAACAATGAAGGGTTGGGTGGATGTAATATCCTAAATGATGATCTTTTAAAAGATTCACATAATTAAACTTTTAAATTGAATTAACTATTCTAGTTGAAATCAAGTTTAAGTTAATTATGGTATTGGTATTTTGTTTGTCTATGAGTTATTATCCTAATTAGGAATTAGATTGAGTTAATTTCCCTTTAAGTAATTTGAAATAAAATATTTATTTATATTGTCAAAATTTGTATTTATGATTAGTTTAATTAATCAAGGACTATGTAAGATTAAGCTAATAATTCAATTTATCTCAAGCTTATTCATATAACTGAATAATTATTATACCTTATTATTTTCTCTAATAACCGGCTTATATAGGATAGCTACCTACTACATGGGATTTCTTTGCTAATTGCAAATCAATTTATTAATCAATCACAATATTTTCTTTAGCTCCTCTCTTATCCACACTAACCGACTTACGAATTGCTTCATATATATCACTATGGAAATAAAAAAAACATGTTGACCTGCTTGCTTGGAACACAACCGTGAGCACACCATACATAGAGGAAGGGAGGAGTTGCTTCTAATCTTGGAGCTAAGGTGAAGAAAAATAGGATTAACTAAGAGTAATTGGATATATACAAGGTATGTATGGATGGATCCATTTAATTTTGTTTTGTGATGATTTAAAGATCTGAATATGAAGTTTAAATATGAATAATTAACTTATTTGGATTTGTAGAAAATTAAATTGGATTATATATGTTTATGAAACTAATGTGCATAACACTCTTTTAGGTGTGATTTAGGTAGCTGAATGTTGACCATATGAGTAATAAATCTTATAATGCCTAAAATTTTATGAAACTTCTCCGGATTGACCCTTTAGATGTCTAGTGTCAATTGAAGAAAGAATTTTCTCAAAATAAAATTTGTTTAGAGAGTTATGCATTAATTATGAGTATAGGTCTAGCTGGCCAGAACGAACAAACAAATCTAATTGAAAATTAGATCATAAACTATATACATGAAGATAAAATGTGAAACTTATAGTCTGAAACTTTACAGAACTAAGGGTTCCAACCCAAGTGTAATGACTCTAAAACCATTTGCCTAGAGTGAGTTATGATGATAACAAGTAACACCTATCAGTTTTCCTTGAACACTAGATTACCTGTAATCACATGAATTTCTGTAAATAACTCATAAGGTGGAAAATTTTGAAATTCATATATGTTAAATTTTTTCGAGTCTACTTTCAAACAATTTTTTTTGTTTCATTGTATTTGGACTTCTGTAGTGTATACCAAAAATGGAACTTTCACTATGTATTAGTCTGCCACAAAGTGTAGTTGACTAAGTTAGTCAACTAGTTATCTTAATTAATGTTACTTATCTGCTTCATGATAAATAATGATAATTTGGATTATTTGTTATATGAATACTTACTTTTCAAATGAATCATTTTGAGATTATGAATTGATAAGATGTGATAAGAATGAATTATGCACCATAGTTTGATTCCCATTTATAGTAATTAAATACTTAAAAAGATGGATACCATGATATGTTATATATGTGATTATTGAATTTTGATGCATATTTCTGATCAATTGTGCTCCATGTGTTTTAAATGTGACCTTTGAATGTCATTGTGTATCATATGATTTTGACTGCTTCAATGAAACTAATAAGTGAAAGATTATATGACACAAGAATGGTATATTTGAAACTAAGTGCCATACGAAATCATCTGTGGAGGTCACCTCTTGAATTTATCTACTGGGATTCCTAAATAATGGAATCACTATGTGGCTCAAATGAGCAAGCCCTACGGAGTAATAGTCTAAAGAGAGACCTACGGTGCACCGATATGTGATATGATATCGTAGTGTCAGCGGTGAATATGATAAGAAAGATAATAAATGAAAAGAAAAGATGTGAATGTGATAGATGATTTTGTATGTTTTGATTATGAAATTTTATGTGTTTTCTAAAAGAAAAATTATGAATTATGAATTTATATGTGTATGGATTGATCATGTTTAAGACTTTGTCTTATGTTCTTTTACGGATAATATGTTACGTGTAATTGACATTTGAGAATTTCAAATTTCTTTATATGCATTTTATTTTATTTATTGGTCCTACATACGAGCATTTGCTCACCGAAAAAATACCTTACTTTTTTCCTCTACTTGGATCCTGCAGATTAAGAGATAATGGGTGCTGATTGATGCTCATGACGCTATTTTGCAGATGGAATGAGTCCTACATAAATAGGTCTTTTGTATTTTACAGTATTTTTGGATATGTATGTCATGTATATGTATATGTATATTATGGTTATTGTATCATATGTCTAAAAAAATTGTAAGATGTGACTATGATATATTTTGGTTATTATGTTTGTTTTATCCTTATGATACATGTGAAATCTTAGTTTTATAACTACTAAAAGATATTTGTGTATAAGTTTGTGATTACCTATGTATCAACTGTGATGATGCGGATTCTCGAGATATGTTGTAAATATTCTTCCGATCAATTGAGTGTTCAGGTGTGAAATCTTAGTGTTATAGGTGCTAAAAGATATTTGTGTATGAGTTTGTGATATTCTTATGTGTCAATTGTGATGATCAGGACTCTTGAGATATGTTGTAAATATTCTTCCGCTCACTTGAGTGTTCGGGTTGTTACAGTTAATGGTATCAGAGCAGATTTCCATGTACAAAAGGTCATGAGCAACCACCCAAAGTCCAAGATCTAATTCTATGACTAATAAGTTATATATTTGATTATATCTTTTAATGTAATTAGTATAAACAAATTATTTTGACTTGTGAACGTAGATGGGTACTAACCACTCTTTTGAGGAAAGGGCACCTAATGAATAACAAACCATTATTAATATGTTGATGGGTAAGATTGAGTCTATGCAGAGAAACAAGGATGCTAATGACACTTCTATTGATAGGTTCTTGAAACTGGATCCTCCAACCTTCAATGGCGACTGAGATCTTGAAAAGGCAAAAATGTGGTTGAAAGGTATAAATGAGAAATTTAAAGTCATGTGTTGATTGGATGGGCTGAAAGTTGATTATGCAAATCATTGTATGATAGATAGAGCTAAAAGTTGGTGAAAAGCCACAGAAACAATAAAGTTTGTGGGGAGAGAAAATATCACATGGAAGGAGTTTGTAGCAAAATTTGAAAGTCAGTATTTTCGACAACATGTAAAGCAGGAAGAGTTTCTGAATATACAATAGGGTGACTTGACAGTAGATGAACAATTGACTAAGTTTTATCGACTGAAAAAGTATTGCACCCTGGATAAGTCAGAAAGAATGAAGGTCAATAGATTTGTGAGGGGTTTGAAGATAGGCTTAAAAGTTAAAGTGATGTGTGGAGCCCAAAGACCTTAAGTGATGCTGCTGAGTTAGCTTCTACTATGGAAAAGGAGTATGAGGATAGAATGAAAGACATGAAAGGAAAGAACCTCGAAATATTCCACCAGGGAAAGGTGCAAACTTGGCAACAAAAGAAGAAATAGAAAATATTAGGAAACCAAAAGGAAAAAATATTGTCAAACCTCGCTCTTAATGTGGTAAATCATATCCTGGAGAATGTTATAGAAAGTTGGGTCTCTATTTGATTTATGGGACATTTCATTAGGGATTGTCCAAAAAAAATTTCAAAACAAGTCATCTGCTAGCAATGCACCATAGAAAGTTCCTGGATGTGTTTTTACTCTGCACACAGATGAGGCTCTTAAATATGAAGATGTGATTTAAGGTACACTTCTTGTTTCAGATCATCATGCCAATGTTCTCTTTGATTCAAGAGCATCTCATTCCTTTATTTCTGAGAGTTTTACATCTATGCTTGATACCCATGAAAAAGAACTATCATTTCATTTAGAAGTGACCACACCTATGGGGGTTATAGTTTTGAAAAAATATTTATGTGATGTATTAACGAAAGCTGAAGGCAAAGATTTGACAACTGGTCGATTTTGTGACCCATGATAGACTTTGATGTCATTTTGGGTATGGACTGGTTATCCTAATATGATGTTTGCCTGTTGTGTAGAGAAAAGAAAATACAAATTGGTAAAACTAATAATCCAAAATTGGTAATCCATGGGATACCAAATAAGGATAATCAAGTGATAATTTCTGCATGAAAGCTTGCAAAATGCTTTGAAGAGGTTGTAGAGGCTTCTTAGCGAGTGTAACTAAGACAGACACACCAAGTCCAGTCAAGTCATTGGAGTAAATTGAGGTGGTTAAGGAATTTTCTGATGTGTTCCTTGAGCATCTTTCAGGTTTGCCAGCAAATCGAGAAATTGAATTCAAAATTGAACTTATTTCAAGGACTGCTCCAATATCAAAATCTCCTTATAGAATAACCCCTGTTGAGTTTAAGAATTAAAAAAGCAACTACATAAATTACTGGATAAATGTTTCATCTGACCTAGTGCCTCATCATGGGTTGCGCCTGTGTTGTTTGTCGAAAAGAATGATGGATCTTTGCGGCTCTGTATTGATTACAGGATGTTGAATAAGGTCACAATAAAAAATAAATATTCGTTTCCTCGGATTGATGATTTTTTTATCAATTGACCTCTACTACTATCTTTTACAAAATTGACCTTCGATCGGGATATCATCAGTTAAGAATAGTTGAAGAAGATATTCCAGCAATAACTTCCAGATCTAGATATGGACATTATAAATTCTTAGTAAAGTCATTTGGCCTAATAAATGCATCAGCTGCATTCATAGATATGATGAACACAGTGTTCAGACCATACTTAGATAAATTTGTTATTGTGTTCATAGATGATATTTTGATATATTCTTCAGACAAGGAGCAACATAAAAAATATTTAAAAATGATGAAACTTTGCGGCAACGTAAATTGTATGTAAAGTTTTCAAAACTGACTTTTGGTTGGAACAAGTGATGTTTCTTGGTCATATTGTTTCCAAAGATGGAATTTCAGTTTATCCAGCAAAAGTTAAGCTAGTGATGGAATGAAATAGACCGAAGAGAGTTGACAAAATTAGAAGCTTTCTTGGAGTAGTAGGCTATTATAGGAGATTTATTCAAGATTTCTCAAAAATCTCTGCACCTCTAACTAACTTGATGAGAAAAAGAATAAAATTTGTATAGTCACCTAAATGTGAATCAAGTTTTCAAGAACTAAAGAAGTGGTTAACAACGACACCCGTATTAACTATGCCATTAGGAATTGATGGATTTGTTATCTATACGGATGCATGTGGAACTGGCCTTCGATGTGTTCTGATGCAAAATGAAAAAGTTGTTGCTTACACATCAAGGTAGTTAAAAAAATCATGAGAAGAACTATCTTACCCATGATTTGGAGCTAGCTGCAGTGGTGTTCGCCTTAAAAATTTGGTGACATTATTTATATGGAGAGCAATTTGAGTTGTATACGGACCATAAAAGTTTGAAGCATATGTTTTATCAAAAGGAGCTTAATATGAGATAATGTCGGTGGTTAGAATTTCTAAAGGATTATGACTTTTCTATTATGTACCATCCTGGTAAAGCTAATGCAGTGAAAAATGTATTAAGTTGAAAATAGGAAGCATCATTGAATGGAATCTCTTGAATGATGTAGTTCAATGGAATCCAACCATAGTTAGAGGAAGGGTATTGTTAATGGCACATTTGAAAATACAATCTGATTTGATGAACAAAATAATTCAAGCACAAAGTGCAGATCCAACATTTAGCAACATGAAGACTTTGTGTGAAAAAGAAGCTTCATATTTTATTTTAAGTACATATGGTGCCATAAGATTCAGGATTCGTTTGTGGGTTCTAGAGAATAAAGAATTGAAACAGGATATTATGAAAGAAGCTCACAAATCAAAATTTTCAATTCATCCTAGTAATACAAAAATGTTTAAAGATCTCCAACAAAATTTTTGATGGAAAAATATAAAGAAGGAAATAGCAAAATTCGTCTCTAAATGTCTAGTTTGCCAATAGGTTAAGATTGAACATCAAAGACCATCTGGGTCACTTCAACCTTTGGAGTCACCCGAGTGGAAATGGGAACATATTATCATGGACTTCATCGTGGGTTTACCAAGGACAAAAAGGAACCATGATACCATACGGGTAATCGTAGATAGATTAACAAAATTAGCTCATTTCTTACATATGAGAAATAATCCACCTTCTGAGAGTCTTGCAAATCTTTATATCAGAGAAATAGTAAGGCCACATTGTATTCCAATTTCAATTGTGCTAGATAAAGATCCTCGCTTCACTGCTAGATTTTAGAGAGGATTACAAGATGCATTTGGTATTAATAGTTCAGCACAACTTGTCATCCCCAAACTGATGGATAGACTGAAAGGACAATTCAGATTCCTGAAGACATGTTGCGTGCATGCTCTTTGGAGTGGTCTAGGTGGTTGGGATGAACACCTACCATTAATAGAGTTTTCATATAATAATAGTTATCATTCTAGTATTGAAATGGCACCATATGAAGATCTATATGGTAGACCTTGTAGATATCCTACATGTTGGAGTGAGGTAGGAGAAAGAAGGTTGATTGGACCAGACATTGTGAAGGCATATTCTGAACAAGTGGAAATTATAACGAAAAACATGTTGGCAGCTCATAGTAGGCAGAAAAACTATGCAGATAAAAGAAGAAAAAAAACAAAGTTATAAAGTGAGTGATCATGTATTATTAAATATATCACCAAGTAAATGTGTAATGATGTTCAGTAAAAAGGGCAAAATATGTTCTAGATATATTGGTCCATTTGAGATACTTAAGAAAATTGGAGAAGCAACATATTGACTTGCATTGCCTCTAGTTGATTCAAATCTCCATAATGTCTTTCATGTGTCGATGCTGAAAAAGTATCAACTTGATATTTCACATGTGATAAGAATAGAAGAGCCAAATATTAAAGAGGATATGACTTACTAGGAGCAACCAATTAAGAATATCAACAATATAACCGGCGGAACAGAGTGATTCCAATGGTGAAGCTAACATGGAAACATCATCGTGGACAAGAGGCCACTTGGGAACTCGAAAGCGAAATACGTAAATAGTTTCCACATCTGTTTGATAAGTTCTTAGTTACTTAAATTCGAGGACGATCTTTCAATGGTGTTAGGATATAGTATCCAAAATAATAACCTCCTAAGTGATACACATAATTAAGAATTTATATTGAATTAACTATTCTAGTTGAAATCAAGTTTAAGTTAATTATGGCATTGGTATTTTGATTGTCTATGATTATTATCTTAATTAGGAATTAGATTGAGTTAATTTCCCTTTAAGTAATTTGAAATAAAAGATTTATTTATATTGATAATTTTTTTTATTTATGATTAGTTTAATTAATCAAGGTGAAGTCCCCACTTGAACTGGTCGTCCGTTGATCGTCCGCTGCTCCAGCCCTGGTCGACCGCTGCTTAGGTGAAGTCTCCACTTGAACTGCTGTCTGGTGCTTCGATCGTCCACCGCTCACCCCCGGGCGTCCGCAGCTTCAAGTGTCGAAGCTTTGTCCCTCAGTCAAGTTCCTTCGGACGTCCGCCACCACTTGTGGCCGCCCGACCTTAACATGAGTACCTCTCTTCATCTGAGCTATAGTCGCCCGTTGATTCACTTCAGCCTCCTGGACGTCCACTCTCCAGTTGAAGAGTGCGGTCAAGCTTCTTCGGTCGCCCGCGCTTCATCTTCAGTCGACCGATCTTGACCTCCACCAACTACCACACATCTATGATCGCCCGCTGACTCACTTCAGCATCCTGGACGCCCCATCTCGATTGAAGCTGTCTGTCAAGCCTCCTGGTCGTCCACCACCAACTGTGGCCGACCTGCTTGTCACTCCACCGTCTTCAACTGCACTAGTCGTCCGCTGACTGAACCTCAGCATCCTGG